>CATIWF010032764.1:0-18608 GCA_949630135.1 Balakata baccata
ATGTGAACATTTGCATTTGCTAGCTAGCTTGATCATTTGTAACATTTGCACATTTGTTAGGCCATAGGCCTTTTCTTTTGCTTTTGAACATTTGTTTGTGCCATAGGCCTCTTCTTTTGCTTTTCAACGCTATTTAGCTAGTCACAATGCCTTTTAAGTCCATATGCATATGCATTTGCAGTAATCATTATACATTTCAGTCAACTTTTGCCTTATACAAAGAAAACGTATACATGTAATCCAAACATGTACTTTACATCCAATACAGTCTCATTGGCCATATCATAACAATCATGTAATTCAAATAAAGCAAATCAAGTCACATTACATGTAGCACGTAATAATCACATTACACATAGCACGTAATAATCGCATGTACCAAAGAAATCGTTTGATAATTAAACTCACATTTTCTTTTGCTAATAGGCCTCTATCTTACTGTCTTTCATTTCCTTGAGGCTCTCCAATATGCTGTGGACCTAATTGAATGTATACTTGGTCAATTGGTTGCTAAATAAACTTAGTGAAACTTAAACAAATTGAAATATGCATTTTGAGGACCACTAACTAGGGTTTGGTCTAATGGCAGTGTGACCTTCATGTGTTCATTAGCTTATAACTTTTTCTATACTAGTCTTATTTCTAATTAAATCTAACATGTATAGATACCACATATCTAAATTTTAGACAGATTGGACCATTGTGGAATATTTTATGCAATTTACAATCATGTTCTGTTCTCTGCCCTATTTTTGACCATAGGCAGTTTTGAGACACTAACTTTGCTTCTTCATATCTTACAACGTGTAAGTCATATTTGTATGAAACTTTGTATGCACATATATATGTTAAAATGGAACATTTTTCATGTTGACAACTTGCATCCGTTCTGCCTCTAAGGTCCTCATATAGTAGGGTAATTGGGACTGGTTAGAAACAGGGCTGGCATCCGGATCAGTTTGACTTGTGAAGGATATAACTCACAACATACATAACATATTGAGGTGAAATTTGTGCCAAACTTTAGCTAAGACATATAACTATAACTTTTATGTTTTTATCATTTATAGATTACGCCTATAAGGAGCTCAAAATTGGAAAACAACTGACTAGACCTGCCCAGGACACTAAGCAGGCAGCTCAAATATGGAACAGGCATGACTCTCTTGCCTATAACTCAACATCCACCCTTACTCTAGTCCTGAAATTTGGTATAAACCTAGATGACACATGTATCTACAACTTTTATGTTTTGAGTTTCCTCCAATATCGACTATATCATATAGAAAAATATTCAAAATAGAAAGTGATTCAGCTAGGTTTCTCAATGGAACCAGTTCCAGTCCGATGCCCATATCTTTGTACAGAGACCAAATCATGCAAAACCATTTATATAGCCTTAAACTTAAGACATAAAGCTACAATTTTTATGTTTGACGTCTGTCCAGAATCAGTCTCTATGGCTTTCAAAATCGAGTTACAAAACACAGCTTGCGACTGACTCGAATCAGTCTTAATGAACACTTAAAGAAGAAGAGATGATTACTTACCAAGAACGAGCTTTCAAGGGCTGAATTTACAGCAGAACTTAAGTGAAACAATGAAGAAAAGAAGGCTCTTATGGGGGAAGAAGAAGAAGAAACAGCTGGGGAGATAAGGTTGTTCAGAATGTGTGAAAAGCAATAAAATGGGCAGCACTAAAAAGCCAAAAGCTGCCTATCTGTCTTTGTCCTTTCTTCCTTTTCCTTTTCTTTTTTTTTTTTAATTTCTGTCATTTAATTAATTTATTTTCAATATCTTGTATCCTTATTTAAATTATAGCTAGACACGTACGACTTGGTCCTATTGCGATAAACCGACCCGTGTCAAGTCTATCTCGTGAATACGTTCACGCCAAAATCCCTACATATGCATGTGTTTCATGTGAATGACATATATAAAATGAATATGTCCAAATATAATGCGTGTCATAATGCATGTTGGAAAGTCAAGGATGTTACAATACGACTATTCCATACCCTATATATAGAGTGATTAGGATGTCTAGCTCTAGAATGAGTGCGCCTACTTCACTCCCCGTATCCAGTCAGTTCGGGAATGAGGTTTGAGCTATTTATTGAAAAAGAAAAAGAATGAGGAGAGACAAGATTGAATTATAAAGATAATGTGAAATATGGAAATGCATTAATAACATTTATAATATGGTGAAAAATGTAATGAAATGTAATGTGACATGATTATATATATTATGAGAAATTTTATGCTATTCGTAGAATTGACATACGCTCGAGCCTTTAAGACGTCAATGCATTGATTAATAAATGAGATGCAAAAGAATTGTTGAGCGGTTAGCTCAATGATAATTATCCCAGGATTGAAATATGCATGATGACACAATATGGATCATATTAACATGTATAAAAGAGGTATGGAATGAATATGTAACAATTGCATAAGTATGGAATACCATGACATTGTTATGGCTATGTGTTTTAAATATGACTATGTTACATATGATATTTATCATAAATAATGTGAATTCATGCTTTGTTTGTAACACCTACAAAATAGGGCCTAGACATAAAGCAGAACATGAGGGGTATTATGATAATTAAAAGTAAAGATATAAAAAGGATCAATTTTGGCCTATATTGAGGTAAAGTGGGCAGAATAGAATAGCACTCGCTATTCAAGGATCGTGCTCACGAAATAAATCATGTTCGCGACTTTGTTTGGATAGTTACGCTATTTAAACCCGATCTTATTTTGTCTTTTTCACCTTTCTAACAACCCTAGCCGTCCCTCATATCTGAGAATGACTAGAGATCTATTCCTTCACCCCCTATTGGTTCTCCATTATTTAAACACCATAAAAACACATTTGAGAGTGAATTAAAAGGGTTTAAACAAGGGTTTTTGGGTGTTATTCTTAAGAACACGAGGTTGGGTTTGAACAGCCCTATAAGTTGAGTTCTCTATCTGCATTTTGGAATTTCCAAAGGTATTTCTCTAAGTATTTCGATTTCCTAACACTCTTAGATTGGGTTTGATGGTTTATTATCATTAAAGTTAGGGTTTTATCTATGTTTCGATTGGGTTGCCTTAAGAACAAATTGTCTAGATTATGTGGTGACCCTTAGCTCATGTATTTTGATGTTAGGAAATGGTACAGAAGGTGAGAAAGGGACCCAGAATATTAGAGAGACGTATTAGTGATAGTTTTGGCTCCATAGATTAAGGTTTGTACATATAATCATATTTATTTGTTTCTGGCTGCATGATTGCTAAAGCATAGGTTTACTGATTGATATGTTACTGTTGAATGCCTTGAAACATGATATGAATAGTTAGGAATTGTTATATGAACAAATTGCATGACTTATGTATGATTTACATGTTATATCGATATGAGATGGATTACATGAGTAATTGCATGTTGGTAATGGTAATCTGATCTGCATATATCATATAATGGTTCTATAATGATGTTATGGTTCTAGAAACATGTTAAAAAGAGAATTGGCATGAGAAAACATTATGTTCGTATTGCTAATATCACAAAAGTCACGCTCGAGACGAGGGGGTTCCTATTCCTGACTTTTATCTCGAGTGCGACACCAAAGGTGTGCTCATGACTCTCGCGATTCAGCATACCCCTTTGGAATTATCATCACTTGAGAAATTAAATATGAATACGATGACACATGGACCTTTATATGATGTATGATATACAAAAGTGATACATGGATGACCTTATGTGAATCGGTCATTATGGCATGATATGTTAATGATATTATGACCTATGTGCTATGATATAACATGAGATTCAATGGATATGCATATGATGATATTTGAACCATGATATGATATGAATATATGAATACGTATATGATGACAAGGATGGTTCTATATGAACCAGCTATTGTGGTATGATATTGAAATGAGAATTAACATGATATGATGTTCCATTATTTATGTTGCTATGCGATATCATGGAAATGCTATTATGATTATAGAATATGGTTGATGCAAATAAAGGAAAAGACTTAAATGCCCTTGATCGTACTAGGACTGACTAAATGGTGCACCATTGAGGGTGGTTACGGTACCTTAGAAGTATTCCATGCATCATTTTTAGACAAGGTGGCTTCAGTTCCAAGAGCGCCCTTGACCCATTATAATAGTCGTTATTTAATTTGTTGGGCAAGGTGGCTTCAGCTTTGAGAGCGCCCTTGACCCAGTATACTAGCAATTATTTATTTATGAGTCAAGTTGGCTTTAGCTCTAAGAGTGCACTTGACTTAAGTACAAAATAGACAGTATGATCAGGTGGGTAGGGTGGCTTCAGCTTTGAGAGCGCTCCTATTCATGACCAGTATCCGATAGTCTAATATTGAGTAATTGGGCAAATATAATGAATAAATGAAAAAAGAAAAGTTGCTTTATAGTGGTTTATGATTTCAAGTAAAAACTTTCGCTTACCAGGTACGCTAATGTTATGCTATAGGTTGTTTGGTATGATCACATGAATGTGATATGATGATTTGGAATATGAGAACATGTGATATACTATGATTTGCCTGTTACGAATTCTATAAGATGCACGATTGAATTTATATGATTATATGAGTCGCTAAGTTTGGATAGTTTAGCGTATGGATTTCCTACACGTAGGTCCAGAGCCATAGGAAGAGTTGACACGAGGAAGCTGAGTTGGTCAGATCATTTAGAGTCAGAGTTAGCTCATACATTATGCATTTCTATTATTCATGCATTTGAGATATAATGGACATTGTTTTGTCTTGAATTTTGGATTATGTATAATTGTATCAAGTTGGGCGCGTTTAGCCCTAGTTTACATATCTTATGATTATGATTTATTATAAAGTCATGGACTAATGTTATTCATCTATATGGATGTATGCTGATAAGTATGATTAAACAAACAATAGTATTATATGTTTGAACAGTAAAGACTAAAAGAGGAATAATAGTTGAAAGTTCAGTATCATGTATGTAGTGGCATTCCCTCGTATAGCGGGCTAGTATGCCATATGAGAGGGTGTTATATTGTTGGTATGCATATATATACTACTAAGTCATGAGTAGCTTAGCGTATTTTCATGTGCATGCAGGTTATGGAGCCAATATAGTTGAAGTCGCAGTGGACAGCGGAGATGCCTAAGTTCATGCTAAGAGGATACTCTAAATACCTCAGATTATAAACCGGGCGCTTTTATAATATATATAGATATATGCAGGCTATAAAAGCGCTCGGTTTATAATCTGGGTATTTAGAGTATCCTCTTGGCATGGACTTAGGCATATCCGCTGTCAACTGCGACTTCAACTATATATATATATATATAATTGTTGCATTTATTTAGAGAAATGCAATTAATTATAGTTATTATTTTGTAATCATGCAGCATAATGAAAAAATAAAGAAAAAGAAAAGAAAAAGGGAAAAAGAAAAGAAAAAGGGAAAAAGAAATTGATATAACTCAACAAGATATAGTTGAAAAGATATAGTTGAAACGCATGAGATGAGGGTCTTATAGGCCCATAATATTATATTATATTATATGTGATTGTGTAGGCAAATAGTAACTAGTGTTATCTAATTCAAAGTATATTCAGTAAGTTAGACAAACAAATCTAAATGAATATACATGAATAGAATATGATGGCAACTGAAAATGAAATAGTTTTAGATTTGAACAGGATATAGTTAACCAATTTGTAGCACTTCTTATGTATTATGGAATTTACTTATGATATATGGGAGGGTGTTATAGTGCCTTGGCCTAGTTTTTCATATAAAACAAACAGAATTCCCATAAATAGAATTTTAGATAGGAAATTTTATAGAATTACCCCAAAAGGGGCAATATTTACAACTTTAACGCCCTGAAAGTTTTTTTCAATTTTACAAAAAACTACTTTCTAAAATTATATCAGTAATACTCTAAAATCTTGCACGAAAATATCTCATTAAAATTTCCTGTGATTCGATAACTTTCATTCAAATCTCTCATTATCTTCGAATTCTCTTCTACATTGAGCTTGATTTACTTCTGAAATCATTCATTCAATCTAATATGCAAAATCATTATCTTTAATTGTTGTCTTCAATCTAATATGCAAATAGTAGCTACAATCATCGTCTTCACAGCAAAATTCTTTTGCAATTTACAAAAATATGTATGTTTGATTTATTATGCATATAATCAATATTAGGGAATATTAAATAAATCCTTATTGGATCTTTGACAAAAAATATTTAGATGTACATTACTAAATCACCGGTATACCTCGGTCATACCTCGGGTATACGTTAGCAATACCTTGGAATACATTAAGGTTGACAACTACCTAGGTAAAATAGGCTAATGTTTGCTTTTAATTGAGTATACCTTGGTCATACTTTCGGTATACCTCAGGCATATGTTAGGAATAGCTTAGGAATACCATGTAGCTAAATTACTTAAGTGAACAAAGGATAATGTTTGTTATACCTTGGGCATACCTTGGTTATACTTGGGAATTAATGTGAAAAGGATAATGTCTGATATACCTTAGGCATACCTAAGGTATACCTTGAGAATACCTTTAGGCTAAACTAGTTATGTGAACTAAGGATATTGTATGGTATACCTTTACGCATACATTAAGTATACCTTGGGAATATCTTCGGGCTAAACTAGTTATGTGAACAAAGGATAATGTCTGGTATATCTTTGGCATATCTTGAGAATACTTTGTGAATACTTTCGGGCTAAACTAGTTATATGAACAAAGGTTATAAAGTCTGGAATACCTTGGGAATACCTTTTGGCTAAACTAGTGTGAACAAAAGGAAAGTTATATAGTTCGGTATACCTCTAGAATATCTCAAGCATACCTAGGGAATATCTCTATTTACAACTAAGCTATACACAAGTTATATAGTCCGGTATACCTCTATAATACCTCAAGTATACCTTCGAAATATCTCTACTAACAACTAAGCTATACACATGTTATAATATATCTAGTATACCTAGGGTATACCTTCGGAATACCTAGTGACAAATACTTAGCTTTACATTATCTACATTTCATTCACTTTAATACAACAAATAGCACATACAACTTACTACTTTATAATAACTATTTCATTCTCAATTATGAAATTTACATGAACAATGGAAAACATTCCATTAGTTATACTTCAAAATAAATGGCATATAGCTACAAAATAATTCATCATTTGACAATCTGCTGGGTATTTTATATGACCACCTTAAAATAAATAGAGACATCAACAACATTGATATCCAGTATAAGCTAAAAGAGGATTATCCACCTCTGAAAACTGAGGATAGCACAAGTCTATTTCTATATGGAAACCAAGAAAAAAATAGAAAGATATCACTATAATGTCAATCTGCATAACTGTGTAGTAAAAGGAGAATCTTTAGCTAAGCTGCTTCAGGCTGACATATTGGCAAAATGAAGAAAATCAAAGAACTGATTCGGCCAATAGATACTCAATTACAATATCATAAAATTACTCTACAAATATTGAACACCACAACTAAGATGCAAATTTCCCACAATATGGAAATGCAATATTAAAAGATATCCTGGATGTAGACATATAAGTTGAAAGCAGAGAACCAACACTCATATGCGACGCCATAAAGACCGAAATTGAAGAAAACCAAACGTACATAGACAATGGCATATTCAAAAAAGTGTTGAGTCTTTATGCAATAGACAAACACTTCTAGTTCAAAATCACAAAATCTTGCAACAAGACATTTGTGGCAAAATGCATAGATCACAAATGTAGTTGGTATATAAGAGCTTCAATATTAGGTAAATTTCATATCTCCATAAATCTGTTGCAAAACTGTTGTATACCTTGGGCATATCTCTGGTCTTTATACTTATCTATTGAATGTCTGTCATACAATGGGAATACATAAGGGATACCTTAGGAATACATAAGCTATCAACTAGTTAGCTTTACATAGGTTATAATGTCTAGTATACCTTAGGTTTAACCTTGGGTATACCTTGAGGTACCTTCTACTGTAAACTACTTAGTTATACATATGTTATATAGTCTAGCATACCTCTAAAACATCTGTGGTATAAGTTGGGAATATCTTTGCTAACAACTACTTCTAAACACTAGTTATAATGCCCGGTATACCTTTAGAATACCTTGAGTAATAATTGGGAATATCTATGCTAGTGCCTATATAGCTATGCATAGGTTACATGACTGGTATACCTTAGATTTACCTTAGGTATAGCTTGGGGTACCTTATGCTATCAATTATATAACTATACACATGTTATATAGTTCGGTATACCTTAAGAATCTCTTAGGCATATCCATCCATAGATACTAACATTTTACAAACAATTGTTACAATTATAGGAAATACAAAAATGGTCAAAGTCAGAAAATTAAAAAGGACCACATATGCTCTCTTGAACATATATTAGTAGACCAAAGACAAGTAACCTCATCTATAATGCTGAATTCATAAAATCAAAATACGCCAATGAAAAAAAAATCTTATGCACCTCAAGAGATCATCAAAGAAATGAATGAGGAGCTTGCATAAAGATAAGTTATATGAAAGCTTGGAGATCAAAGGAAAAAAGCATAAAAATTAGTCAGGGGCAAACCAAATATACTATAATCCTAAAATTCTTGTACAAATTGAAAGAAAAGAAATCTTAGATCATTTGTGGACTTGAAAAAGGAGGATGACAACTCATTCCTTTATACATTTGTGGCATTAGATGCTTAAGTAAAAGGTTGGAAACACTGAAGACCAGTTATGGTTGTCGATGGGACATTTTTAAAGGCAAGATATGGTGGAACAATGTTGATAGCATCAATACAAGATGTAGCTAAAAAAATATTTCCCCTATCATTCTTAATTGTGGACTAGCATTAGAATGATTCTTTATTAGAGTTAGAGAAGCTTTTGGTTGTCCTAAAGGACTGTGCATAAAATCATATATGCATGAGAATATTCAAAAAGCAATCACAAAAATATACCTAAAGTTGCCCATGGTATATGTGCCTACCACCTTTTGAACAATTTCAAGACAAACTTAAAAAAAAACTCAAAAAACATCATAGAACCATTCATCAAAGCAGTAAATGCATATACAATAGAAGAGTTCGAAAGGTACATGAAAGAGTTGGACATCATAGATATAAGGCTTAGGCCTCATTTAACAATAGTTGGGTACCACAAATGGGCCAAAGCTTTTACAACCAACAACAGATACTCAATATTGACATCCAACATAGTAGAATCAATGAATGCTGCCAACAAAGCAGCAAGATAGCTACCAATTACTAGAGCAACCTCCACAAAGTTAGCATCAAAGCCTAAACACATGCTAATAGAAAACTACCACAAGTCATTGAAAATACAAGTAAATTTCTCTCTGCTATTAAATATTCAGCAAATGACTAGCATACCTTTGGTATACTTTTAGAATATCTCTAATATACCTTGGATACATTTAAGTATGCAGAATTTCTAGTTACCTTAGGTATAACTTGGTAATACCTCAGGTGTGCCTTTGGTACATATACTTTAAAATATTTTGAAAATATCTAGCCACCTCAGCAATACTTTGGATATACCTAGAGAATACCTAGGGTATACTTTGGGTATATATACTCTTAAATATCCAGCAAATCTTTGGTATACCTTGGGTGTTCCTTTGGAATACATTATTTAAGACCTAATATTTACATCAAATTTAACAAAAAAAAGTTGTTTCTACTTGTGCAAGCAAATGGGTCACATGATGAACTATTCAATGTAAGTAAAGGTGAACATAAGTTCAATATCAACTTACTATAAAGAACATGGACCTATAGAAAATTCCAGCTTGATGAGCTACCATGTCCTCGTGCATTAGCATAATTAAACCACACCAACTAAGATCTGTTTCCTTATCGCTCACATTTCTACATAAAAGAAAATCTACTTGTAATATAGATGTAATTGGACATTCACTTGGCAGCTAATCAACTTGGGAAATACCAAGTGAAGCAGAAGAAATATAAGTAAAACCACCTCAAAAAAAGTAAAGGCAGGAGGACCAAAGAAAAGAAGGACACAAACACCATGAGAGTCAAAAACCCCATAACAAATGCAATAGATATGGACAAATTGGACACAATAGGAAAACATATTGAAATGCAACCATATAAAGAATGTCATGTTTGAGTAGTGTATATTGATCAAGTATTCATTAAAATAATAAATATCAATAATCAAATCCATATTTGTTGGAAAAAATATACCTTCTAAATACCTTGGATGTATATAGGGAATAACTAACTGCATAACTATAAATAGCTTAATAATCGGTTTACCTTTGGGAATACCTTGGGTATACCTCTACCCATGACTAATATGTAAAAAGGCTGATGTCTCGTATACCTTAGGTATATGATAGTAACTCTGCTCACAACTAAAGTGTATACATAGCTTAATATCTAGTTTACCTTTAGGAATACCCTAGTATATCTTAGACATACCTCTGCCCACAACTAACTAAAATGTATTAAAGGTTGATATCTGGTATACTTTAGGAATATCTTAGGTATACCTTGGCAGTAACTTGGTAGTAACTCTGCTCACAACTAAAGTGTATACATAGGTTAAAGTTGGGTATACCTTAGGAATAATTTAGGTATACCTTTGGCATACCTCTGATGACAACTAATAGGGTATACATAATCTAAAGTCTTGTTTATGAAAATCTTATGAATACCTCTTCTAAAAACTACTCAAGTTGATGTCGGTTATACCTTGGGTATGCATTTGGAATATCTTGGAAATACTTCATATATACCATGTGAATACCTTCTACTAGGCATACACAGGATATACCTTCACAATACCTTGGGTATACCAATACATCTACCTTTACTGATAGTTACTTTCTATACATAGGTTACTGTATGGTATGCTTTGAATATACCTTGGTTAATTCCTTGCAAATACCTTAGGCATACAATGGAAAGAAATTGGGTATACTATGTGAAATTTCCACAAAATATACAAAATTATAAGACCAAAGTATACACTTTAATGACTAAAAAACAACATGAAACTATGAAAATAATTAAACAACAAAAAAATCTACTGAAAAATTCTATTCATATATACATTATAATTCAAAAAAAAAAGAGTACATAGTACATATAAATGTAAACAAATCTCAATAAACTAATCCAGTACACTATTATCAATCTCAGAAAAAAAAACAATGTATCATCATGTCTTCATCTTTTTAGCAGGTCTATTACTGTCATCCTCGCCTCCAATTTCAACTATGCCATGAATTTTACCTCTACCATATCTCTATAATGACATAGCCAGCCTACTTCTGTAATCCTCAATGTTAACAGTTCTGGAAATGTCTTTGCCAAGGATTAAATATTCAGCAAATAGGCATACAAATGTGTCGTAGTCACTAAAAAAAATAATGAAAAATATTAGACTTCTACCAAATCAAAAGCAACTGAACCAAATATAAAAGCATTTAATACTTACACAAATTCTTGTTATGGAAGATTTTCAACTTCCACCAAATCAAAAGGTGCTTCTGCTTCTTTGTTGGCATAAACATCTAATTTCATATAATCTTCAGTCTTCATACCCAACGTATCAGTCGAGGAAAAAAACAACAGAAGCTTATGGGTTTTAGGTATGTATCACATACATATTACGCAGCGGAAATTAAAATTTTTCAAAACCTGAATCAAAGGATTCTACTTATGCCACTTAAAACTAATTTAACAAAGAAAAATTTAGAAATTATACCATTATAACTTCTTAATTTTTCTTCAACTCTCATCTTATTGGGTTATAGTAAACCACAACAATCCAATCTCAGATTGTCTCTAACAGTATCCATGCGAAGATAAGAGGATGAAACCACTAGGAAGATGGCTTGAACATACCTCAAAATGCTAGCAATGAGAATGTTCCTTTGAGAGGAAAAATTAAACTCTTTAATTTTTCTTGTTGTCTCCAAAATTTTTTCTTCTCCCAAAAATTTTTTCTTGTCTATTTTCTATCTTTTGGGGTCTTTTAGATCCAAAATAAAATCATAAAAATAGATCCGAATTAAAAAGAGGAGAAAATGAGAGGTTATAAATAGTGAATGGCCATCAATGGCCACTTAAATTAGAATTGGCGTGCGGCTGCGTGCATTAGCATGCAGCAGCCCACCCCCTCTTGCAGGTTGAAGAAGGATAAGTCTTCGTCTTTCTTTGAGGTGATCTCTTTATCGCTTTGGCCCTTCTACATGACTAATTTACATTATTGCCTACTGGATGACTGCATGCGTCTACTAGAATCTCCCCCACTCATTTGTTTGTTGGTGGGTGTTTGCTGATGGCTGGTCTTGTTGCTTGTTGTGGTTAGCATCTTCCTTGTCTGGATGATATGGCTTTAAAATGCTATCATGGAACATGGGTTGAACTTGTACCTATGCTAACAATTATTCTTTTAGTAGCTTCACCATCGCCATATCTCCCACTTGGAATTGTTAGGGTCGTTCATGTTCATTTGCCCATTTCTTCATTTGATGGGAGGCTTTCTCTAAATGTGCTCTTGCAATCTCTTTACTCTATCTCCATTCTTCTGTGAAAGGGAAAGCCTTTGTAAGGTACATCAAGAGGGTAAGGCACTAGAGGTTATTGACCTGTAACAATTTCAAAAGGGCTTTTGTTAGTAATGGAATACTTTTAACAATTGAAACAAAATTGGGCCACCTCAAATGGAGATGGCCAGTTCTTCCAGCGAGAATTGACAAAATGTCGCATCTATTCTTCCAAGAGACCTTTTTGCACAGGAGCCCCAAAACGAGCC
Organism: Balakata baccata; assembly: GCA_949630135.1. Classification (NCBI taxonomy): domain Eukaryota; kingdom Viridiplantae; phylum Streptophyta; class Magnoliopsida; order Malpighiales; family Euphorbiaceae; genus Balakata; species Balakata baccata. Next base: position 12,918 of record CATIWF010032764.1, read on the forward strand.
ATTGAAGAATGAATAAATCATGTCTCCAGAAGCTTATTTAATTGTTTCTACAGCTCAGCTAATACTGGAGGGCTAAAATTATCTTCCTTTCACTCATAGGGTTTATTGTTGTTGGGACCACGCAAGGTGTCTCATTATTAAGGAAGATGAGACAACTAGCGACAGGTATAGGAACTGATGGCTCCAAGGAACTTTAGGGCCCCCGTAGCTGATGTATCTCTAGTGTCCCCCTTTTGGATATTCTCTTCCTCCTGAAGTGAATGTAGAGCATTTAATGCTCGTCTATGCGGACATTCAGCAACTCTATGAGGTCCCTTGCAAAGAAAGCAAGAGATGGGCTTTATGGCACCACTTTGCGATCTGGCCCCCTGATTCTTCGTACTTTGGAAACTAGGGACCATAGTCCGGAAGGTGAGACCCTTTTTCTCGAGTCTTGCTTTGTTATTGAACTTTATATTGGAAGTCGAACCCCAATTTTGCCTCTCACTTCCTCCAAGAAATTGATTGGTCTGTTCCCCTCCCCCGATAGAGGTCTTACTCCATTTGTTTGAAGGATTGTCTACAATTAGGGCAAATGTGAATTTTCTCTTAGAGTTGTTTCCCAAGTAGTCGTCAAGGTTTTCAGCAACAGTGATAGCCGTATAATGGTCTTTAATCCCTCGTTGGTATAATTCATTCTTGGACTAAGGCTCCAACCCTTTCATAAAGTTGAAAAATTTATCGGCATCTAACATGTCTTGTATATCCAAGATGAGGGCTTAGAAGCTTCTCATATATTCACGGATGGAGCTTGTTTATTGCAAATCACTAAGCTTGCAATGAGCAGTGTATGCGGCATTCTCGGGGCAAAACTGTGTTATGAGTTCCTTCTTGAATTCTTCCCAAGAGAAGATTCTCTTGCTACCACTTTTCATGTCCTTCACTTGGCTCTGCCACCAGAGTTTGGCATCCTCAAGTAGATACATTGGATCCACCCTTATCTTGTTCTCCTCTGAGCTAATCTTGGTGGCTTCAAAATAGGAATCAAGATCAAATAGAAAGTTCTCCACTTCTCTTGAATCTCGAATGCCGCCATAAGTCTTAGGCTCAGGGATCTTTATCTTGCCATATTCAGGTGAAGTAGTGCCAACATTCTCAACTACTTTCATCAACATGCTCACTTTAATCTTGGTCTCCTCTAATTCATCACGAACGGAGGTGAAAGCTTCTTTTTAGGCTTCATTGGATAGGGACTCGACTCCCTCCTGAAGAATCTTATAGGAACTAGCAAGTTGTCTCACCACCTCTTCTAGGTTTCCCGATCTGTTATCACCTGTCCCTGCACCATCACCATAAATAAAATCCATACCTTGGGTGGAATTCTTATGAATTAGTTCATGGACTACATCTGACTCGGCCATCAATGCCTCAAACAATTTTGAATTGGCCACCACAGCCAAAAGGAAATCTTGGTTAGCCATCATGGCTTTCCAAGCTTTAGATTAGGCTACTGTAGCCATAATCAAGTTTGCATCGGCCACTACCACTTTTAAAGTCTTATTTTCCCTTCCATAGACTTCGATTCATTGAAAAATGAGCTCAAGGTCCACTGTTTGATCACTCATTTGGGCCATACTAGGCCTGTCCCTCTCAAAGGACTACATTCTTTCTTCAAGTGCCTCAATATCACCCATTAGGGCCTCACTAGGCCTGTCCCTCTCAAAGGACTGCATTCTTTCTTCGAGTGCCTCAATTCGACTCATGGAAGTTTTTCCCATCTGCTTTTTTTTAAAGAGCCGGATCACCTCCGCTCTAATACCAAATGTCACGGGCCCACACTTGGGACCGTGTGGCGCTCACTTGGGTCGCGTTCAAGCAAGCTAGCCAAGAGTTAGTCCTCTAATTCTGCATATAAGATGGGATATAGGTTAGATTCAGGCCAACGACCGAATAACCAATAGTATTTGCAAGCATGGTATGACAACTTAATTAAGATAACATATAAACACAACAAGCGATCGTATAAACATGGCATCACATCAAAGAGGCACAATCGCATAAAGAAAGGCACAGAATGAGGAGAAATTGAGCTAGTATTTCATTTATATTCAATTCGGCCTTACAGAGATGGCCAAGCCATTATAGAATGTTCGTGTGGGTAGGGGGCAACCTACAAGGCAAATGGGCTAGTCAAGCATCCGATCCTAGCAACTAGTCCAATTGGTGACTAGTCACTCCCCCCTAAAGAGCTTAAGGGGCATGTTAAGGCCTGGCAGGAGGAAACATGAATATGTTCCACCTAGCATCCTCTTTGAAATTACAAAAATAAAATTAATTTTGAAAAGAATGTTTCGCCATTTCATTACAATGTTCTTCCCCCCCCCCCCCCATTACAAGATGGCCCCCCTTACACTGGGTAGGCCCAGCTAGCCAGCGAGCTAGCACGGGCCTGTCAACCTCCCCGAGCGATTTTTTCTCATGATTTTATTGCGATCTGACTCGAAATAATTCTCTCATATTTTGGATCACATCCAAAACCATTTTACTCATTCTTTACATCTCCAAAGCGTGTGACCCATTAGGTTCCCGGTTATATTGGCCACTTAAATTATCAAATAATTTAAGCAAGTCATGAGTAGTACCTAGCAACACATCATGACCCCCAATTGACCGGAAAGTCAGTGGTTTGACTACGAACCTTTCCATAGATAATAATAAGTGCAATTAGGTCTTTTGCCATTCTATACCCCACTCAGTTCAGAGCATGGACTATGTGTCAGCTCCTGCTAGACTGACTACATCACACCTATCCCAAGCGATGTTAGATCTTGTCCTTGGTACTCATTACTCTATTAGACATGTCACTGAATACTATCTTCAGGACATTTTCACTCTAGCAAGAGATTCTCGAGTAATGATCCCGACAAGAGGCGGTGGGTATACTCTCCCTCTATCAGGAGCGGTGAATCCTTTGTTGGCTACCCAATTACCTTTGAATACCTCAAGCTGTACCCAATCACCACCCTATAAGCGACCTCTTTGAGGCAATAATAATGTAGTCAAAGCATAGAATCAGTATCCAAGATATCCTTAAGTACCTCAAGTCTAAGGATATATGCACCATTGCTATGATGAGACTATCTTTGACATTTGAATAGATAATCTATATGATTGTCTCATAGCAGGTCATCCTATGTACTTGACTATTCTTAGCAAGCATCCACATGTTAACTTTGAACATCTCATGCTCATAGCTTATGAGATCTACTGCCTGATCTAATCAAGGAATATAACATGTGCTAGTCTATCTGGATCAACAATGTCCCATCTTGTTGATCCTATGACTAGGGATAATTTAGATACTAACATAATTACACATGATAGGAATCTCATTTTCATGATCCTATCATGATTTCCTTCATGCTATGTTTCATATCATGGACTTTCATTAATCTGTTTAAGATCTATATAAATTCATATACAAATGAATACTAATATAATGAAAGAATGTCTTTATGAATGTGTACACTAAGTGCCTGAAGCGATTGCCTTTTGGGCACATCTCTAACAATCTCCCACTTGTACTAAAACCAATCGCCATTGTACATTACACCACAGGCGAGGATATGACTATCATATTTCTTTTGGGGTTTTGGTCTACTGACTCGATCAAATATTTTCTAATCAGTGGAAACTCTTTCTTTCATTACATTACATCTACCAATGATTTCTCAAATCAATTGATAAGATTGAGTATATATTTGGACCTTTTGATGAGACCATGATTCCTTTACAAATGTAATGGCTCTATTGTTATTTCAATCATATTGAATTTACAATAATAGGAATCACTTTTGACTTTGTGATGAATTCCGTTATCCAAATTGCTTCCTAAGGTGCTTTGGAAGCTGTCATGTACTTTTAGTTATGGAATCCGTAGCCATCACCTATTTGGAACTCTTCCAATCGACTGCACAATCATTTAATGCGAATACATAGCATGACTAGGATTTAAGTTATCCTTGTCTAATTGGATGCTGGCATCCATAATCCTGCTTACTATCTCCTTAAACCAAGAATACATCCCCAATTTTTCTCAAGTATTTAAGGATGTTCTTGACAGTCACCCATAAACCTTTGACGGGGTCAATGATATCCACTCATGATACTCATATCATGATATCCATTGGGCCTAGTACACAGCATAGTACATAATGAATCCAATAGCCTGGGCTTATGGAATCTCATCCATGCTAGTCTATTTGTCTTATGTCTTTGGACATAAAGACCTAAAGAGGGTAATCCTATCAATCATAGGAACAAATCCTCTCATAGACTACTTCATGCTAACCACTTTAGCAGCTTAGCTATGTAGACTAAGAAAGAATGAGTAACCTCTTAGATCTATCTCTATAGATCTTAATCCTCTTTTGATGGGTTACTTTTAAAATCCTTCCTGGAGAATTATTTTAGAGTAACAAATTGACTAACTTAGAAATGAAAGATCATTTCCTACTAATAATATGTCTTCCACATACTTCACTAGGAACAAAATGGCACTCCCACTAACCTTCTCAAAAACACATGAATCATCCACATATTGTGAGAAAACAAACTTTTTGATTATCTCATCAATTTAGATGTTTCAACTCTCGGATGTTTGCACTAATCCACTAATGGATTTTGCAATTTTTATCATGTTTTGCAATCATTAGATATGAATCTCTTAGGTTGTGTCATGTACACATCTTAAGTCAGATTTCCATAATGAAACCTGTCTTCATATCCATTTGCAATATCTCATCATAATGAGTAGCAATGGCTAGGAGTTATATGATGGATTTAAGCATAGTATATGAAGTAAAAGGTCTTGTCAAAGCCAACCTTTGTCTTTAACAATGTCTTTTAACTACCAACTCTAGCTTTATACACAACTGCATTACCTTCCATGTCGGTCTTCTTAAAGACCCATTTGCATCCAATGGGGCTTTGTCCCATTAGGTGGATTAACCAAAGTCCTTACTTGGTTTATAGATATGGAATCCATATTCGACTTATGGCATATGACCATTAGTCATATTCTGAACTCTTCAGAGTCTCTTCATAAGTAGCAGGCTCATCATCCTCTATGAGCAATACGACATTTTGTTCACTTATAAGAGATCAATATCTTTGGGAACAACCTGTATCCTACTTTACTTATAAAGCTCTTGTGTTTCATAAGGTCTTACTGTTACTTCATATATATCAATAACATATTTGGGCTTTGTCAGTTGATTTGTGTTTGCTTGAATATATATTTGAACTTCATCAAGTTCATTCTTGCTCCCACTATCTTATTATAGAAGAAACTCTTTTATTGGAAGATAGCATTATTTGAAACAAAAACCTTTTGCTTCAAATAGTGGTAAAACTGATAACCAAATGACTCTCATTGGTTATCCCACATACAGACATTGGATTAGATTGAGCTTTTTACTAATCCAACATTATCTACTTCTCTTAAGCAGGATAATCCTAAACTTTCATTTATGAAAGAATAGTTTTCATGTTATTTCATATCTTATATGGAACAACATCAATTGACTGATACGTATTATGTTTATCATATAAATATAATCCCTTATGCATGACCATAAAAGGAACTTTAAAGAATTTTAAAAGCTTATTATGTACCTCGCCATATCTAATAAGGTTCAGCTACTCCTTTTA
>CATIWF010032765.1:0-11234 GCA_949630135.1 Balakata baccata
GAAGGAAATCATGATGGGATCATGATAATGAGATTCCTATCATGTGTAATTATGTTTGTATCTAAATTATCCCTAGTCATAGGATTAACAAGACGGAACATTGTTGATCCGGATAGACTAGCACATGTTATATTCCTTGAATAGATCAAGCAGTAGATCTCATAAGCTGTGAGCATGAGATATTCAACGTTAACATGTGGATGCTTGCTACGAGTAGTCAAGTACATTGGATGACCTGTTATGAGACAATCATATGGATTATCTATTCAAATGTCAATGATAGTCTCATCATAGCAATGGTGCATGTATCCTTAGACTTGAGGTACTCAAGGATATCTTGGATACTGATTCTGTGCTTTGCAACATTCCTTGTTGCCTCATAGAGGTCGCTCAAAGGTTGGTGATCGGGTGCAGCTTGAGGTATTTGAAGGTAATTGGATAGCCAATAGAGGATTCACCGCTCCTGATAGAGGGAGAGTATACCCACGGCCTCTTGTTGGGATCATTACTCAGGAATCTCTGGCCAGAGTGGAACTGTCATGAAAATGGTCTTCAGTGACATGTCTAATTGAGTAATGAGTCTCAGTGACAAGATCTAAAATCACTTGGGCTAGGTGTGATATAGTCAGTCTAGCGGGAGCTGACACATAGCTCATGTTCTGAACCGAGTAAGGTATAGAATTGTGAAAGAACGAGTTGCACATATTGTTGTCTATGGAAAGGTTCGTAGTCAAACCACTGACATTCCGGTCAATTGGGCATCATGATATGTTGCTAGATACCGCTCATGATTTGCTTAAATTATTTGATAATTTAAGTGGCCAACATAACCGGGAACCTAATGGGTCACACGCTTTAAAGATGTAAAGAATGAGTAAAATGACTTTGGATGAGATCCAAAATATGAGAAAATTATTTTGAGTCGGTTCGCGATAAGATCGCGGGAAAAAATCGTTCGGGGGAGTTGACGGGCCTGCTGGCCTGGCAGGCCTGTCGATTGGCCTGCCAGGCAGGCCAGCTGGGCCTGCCCAGCTGGCCCAGGCGGGCTGCTGTGCGCGCTGGCGCACAGATGGCACTAAATGGCCCTAAATGGCCATTTAATCATTTTCACTATTAATAACTCTCTATTATCTCCTCTCTTAATTTTTACTCTATGAAACTGATATTCTTTTGGATCTAAAAGACCCAAGAAGACAGAAAATAGATAAGTAAAAATTATTGGGAGAAGAAAAATTAAAAGGTTAATTTTTCTCTCAAATGAGCACACAACATTACTAGCATTTTGAGGTGTGATCAAGCTATCTCCCTAGTGGTTTTATTTTTTCTTCTTCGCGTGGATATTGTTAGAGACAATCCTAGATTAGATTGTTGTAGTTTGCTATAACCCAACAAGGTGAGAAGTTGAAGAAAATCAAGAAATTATAACGGTATAAATTTTGAATTTTCTTTAGTTAAATTAGTTTTAATTGGCACATGTATAATCCTTTGATTCGGGTTTTCAAAATTTTTATTTTCCACTGCGTTATAAGTATGTGATACATGCTCAAAACCCTTCAATAGGAACACAATCACATAAGTTCACTCCGACTAGCTTCAGGAGGAGCATGATATTATATATCATCCTACTCTGTTAGAAGCTAACACAATCACATAAGTTCACTTCGACTAGCTTCAGGAGGAGCATGATATTATATATCATCCTGCTCTGTTAGAAGCTAAAACAATAATTCTGCGCTCCCACTAAACTTGGGATATTACATTTCATATAGTTGGTAATTCCCATTTATCTCACCTCTTTCAAGAAAGTCCTTTTCTTTGAAATCAATATCTCATGGCTCACTTTCTGTTAGTTTTCTATTTGCATCTTCCCAAAGAAGATATATCCTTTGGAAAACTTTGAGTATCTTATCAAGATACATTTCTTACCCTTCGGACCAAGTTTTTCATATTCATTAGAAGTGTTACTGATATAAGCAACATGACCCCTTAGGTCCATTTTACTTAAGTCAAGCTTTTTTCCTTTCCATAACTTATATGGGGTGGAAGGAACAATTTTAGATGGCACACGGTTAAGAATATAGGCTGCAGTGAGTAGCACATCTCCTAAAAGGAACATGCAAATTAGCTTGCGCCATTATTGACCTAACCATGTCTATAGGGTTTTATTCCTTCATTTGCTACGTCATTTTATTACGGAGTGGAAGGAATAGTTAGCTGCCTAGCTATACCCTTATCATCAGAATAACTTTTAAATAAATTGTATAGATATTCACATTTTCGATCGGTCTTTAACTTTTAAAATTGATTTGCATTTGATTGATTCTCTACCAATCTACCTTTACTTATGAAGCAATCCAATGCTTCAGATTTATGAGATATCAAAATAATCATGACCGTATCTGGTGAAATTATTTATTAATGTGATAAAATAGTGAGTACCATTTTGTTCTCATATTCATTGGGCCATAAATGTCAAAATGGATAAGTTATAAAGGAAATGTGGCTTTATTAACTTTGCTAAATGGTAATCTTGTTATTTTTCCAGCTTGGCAATGCTCACATATAGGCAAATCCATATTCTCAACAGACCCTAAAAGATTAGTCTTTGCTAATCTTTCTAAGTGATCTTGCCCAATGCGTCCTAATCTAGCATGCCATTTATCATTATTATTTAATATAACCGGAATTGCCAACAACAAATACAAATTTAATATAATAGCATCCAACACCATAAAATTAATTAACAAATATTTGAAGCTGTAAGTAATTACACACAACCATTGTTAAATACAATTTGAAAAATGAAACAAATTCTAGCAAAAACAATAACAGACAATAATCTACGTGGAATTTTAAAGGCATATTGATGCCTCACTCTGTGGTTGGTTGCTGCTGAATCTACAATCCAATAAAGAATAGTTTCAGCCAGCATTAAACAAGTGCTAATATATAAGTCAGATGGATAAATATGGTCATACAATATCTTTAGCTTAGTGCAATTACGAGCAAATTAACTAGGCTTCCCACAATTGAAGCAATTCACATTTCTGCCTTTCTTTCTACTGGGGCTACCGCACTTATGTTTGTTTCTGCTAAAATTGGCTTCATAACCTCCTTTACCTTGCCTTTTGCCCTTACCCTTCTTTTGACCAGAGCCTAAAACACCTTTAGACTCAATCATATAAGCCTCCTCAATGGACTTATCGGTGAGAAGGCAATCCTTATCTAGCTCAACATGTCAGGCAACATCTTTAAATGTTTTTATATTGTCATTGTGGGTAATGTTGACATGCATATATTCTCAGGCTTTGGAAAGAGAGCGTATAACAATTTGTACCATAATATAGTGATTAGTGCATATCTAAATTAAACGATGATAACTGGACTATATCAGTGGGAATTGATTGGACTGTGTAACAGTACTTTTGTTTTTACTGCTTGTGTTAGGTTATTATTGATTAATTTAAGACATTATGACATGAAATAATTTTTGTTGTAAGAATTGTGCTAAGTATGTTGCAATCATTGTTCTAAATATGAAATGGCTGCTATGAAAGGCATAGTTGCTGGCTTGAACTAGGGAGATAAGTTGAATGATAATAATTATGATATTTGACATCGCAAAATTCAATATCTCCTAGAAGAGCAAGAAATGCTGGAAACTATCACACAACCGATGACTGATCCTCAGCATGGAAGCACTGCTCAATATAGGCAGGATATGGAAGCATTTCATGCCTATAAGCACAAGGATAGAGTTGCTTGCATACTAATGCTGAGCAACATGAAAAATGACTTGATGCTACACTTTAAGAATCATCGCTCAGCCCATGCAGTTTGGGATGTTGTCAAGGTCTAATTCGATGGAACCTCAACCTCTAGGTTGTGTCAGTTGACTTTGAAATTCGATGCCTATAAGAAAAATCCTAATCATACAATGAGGTAGCACCTAACTGTCAATAAATCTACCAACCTAATATTTCCCACAAACATATGTGTGTGTTTTGATAGAACAATATATTTTAGTGCATATATTCATTCGAATAAAAACAATAAAATATACACATAGCATAATAAATCGTTCAGTAAGTCATTAAATACACATATTAGCCATATATAAGGAGCAAAACACATTGCTACGCTAATCATGTCACAACATATTTATATGTTATTAATATTCATGCAAATTTTTACATTTACCACACTTTTTAATCCAAAAATAATTCTAGAAGTGCTCTAAAAATTCTAGACAAATACCCATTAAATAGGAAATTAAATTCTAAACATTTTTAAAAAAATTGGAACATGAACGGACCTCTCACGCACCTGCACGTGTCGGAGAGAAGATGTCCACGTGCCACATGCGCTTACACTCACCGCCAGACGCCCCCGCATGCGCTGCCACATGCTCTCACATGTCAGAGTTATGCCACCTATCATGCCATGTCATCAGCCATGTCATCGACATGTGGACTAATTATAGAGTGCAACGTGTCCAAACAATGCCAAATAGTAGTGACATTTGTGCATGTCAAGTGCTATGCCATGTCAGTAGTTTAACATCGTAGCCCAATAATATAGTGCCACATGTTTTTGACTGCCACGTTATCACACCTTGTAGTGTGACACGTTAGCTCGCCACACCAGGGCCAGTTCAGCCTTTTTTGCTACGTCATACCACTTGTGTGCTAACACGTGGCTGGGCTGTTACAACCGCCTTCTCACACACCTTTGTCAGCATGTGGGTGCTCGCTCTAGATCCCTTTTTGCAATTTTTCTATGTTTTTAGGCATTCTCTACCGATTTTGACTATAAAATCCACTATTAGGCTCCTCTACGACAACATTTGAACATCAAACATATCAACTATGGGTGGAATAGGCCAAAAATACGATTTCCAGAAATTAAACACAAAAACAATATGAAATTTCAAAATTTCATAACAATTAATCCATTTATCCGAAAATTATGCAAAAATAGTGGTTGGAAAGCTTGTGATGAGGGTTTTCAAACCATACCAAATTCATGCCATAAAACAGAAGATGGAAAACTCAAGAAATTGAAAGAATTTCGGATTTTCAAGGAATTTTCATGAAAAAACACACAAAATCCAAGCCAATCTTCAATTGAAGCACAAAAATACGTAACATGACTTTGATACCAATGTTAAAGGAAAGTGCCAGCAGAAACTTGTTGTAGCATGATCTAGAGTATTTTCAATACTTCGGTGTAGTCCGATTACTAGAACCAAACCCAATTCATAGTACAAATGCCTTTTCATTCTCTTGGATAGATTTGAGAGGAGAAGAATTCAGAGAGCAGGAGAGGAAGGAGAAGATCGTTTTCTTCTCTATAGTTTTATGTAGGAGGAAGTTATTTTCAAAATAACTTCGTCTTATATAATTAATTCATATGGGCTTTGGATTGGATCAAGCCCAAATAGGTGGCTCAGACCCACCAAAAACCAACAATAGGCATATCGTGCCTCTTCGTGAGGTTTCATTGATACCTAGACTATCTACCTATTTTCCATAATTAAAAATGGAGCTTGAAAATTTAATATTATGCTCCTCACACTTTTTCATGTATTTTTAACTATATACTTTCAAAATCATATATATATATATATATATAAGCATTAGCTTTTATTATAAAAATAATCGTATTTTATAAAATAAAAAGATACATGTCATTTTTACATTAAAAGTATATTGCGGGAAGTACATAAAAAAATATTAGTTGAATTTTTTATTATATAACACTTCTTGTAAGAATATTAGAGTACCTAATACAGTAGCACTACTAATATTTTTTTTATTCACTTTTCATTATACAATTTTAATATAAATAAAATAGAGGAAATGACACAAGGTCCCTGATTTTTAAGATTTTTTCTATTCATACCTACATATTCTTTTATAGATGCATATCCCCTTTGTGTTTTTACTTTTTACTTTCATCCCTCTCGCATTTACATAAATACCTGATATTTAGCTAGAGGAGAGCTCACATAACTGGAGCTAGTGGTGACAAGAGACTTTTCATTTTCAAATAAGAAGAAGACGCCATCGTTGGTTAATATTGCTAATGAAATTGATTGGTATAGCTATCTGTACTCATTACTCTGTATATTCGCTTTTGTATAGAGAGAGAAGTGAGTGTAATAGTGTGGAAGAGAAGATTTGGGGATAAAAAATTTGTTAGAAATGTTGGGTTTTGAATATGTGTCTCATACACAAAATAGGAGTGGAAATAAAAAGAAAATCAAAACCCAAATCATAGGATTCTACTTATGTCATTAAACCTATTCAATAAAAACATAGTTAGAAACTATACCTTTAATTTCTTGTGTCAATTCTCCAAATTTCCTTCTTATTGGGTTGTTGTAAACTACAATAATCCAATGTTGGATCGTCTCTAATGTTGATCCATGCGGAAAGGAAGAATGAAATCTCAAAGGTTTAAGCCTTGAACACTCTCAATGTGCTAGCAAATAATAGTGTTTTTGAGAGAAAAATAGAAAATTATAAAAAAAAATTCTTTAGAGGCTATCGGTATTTTTCTTATATAAAAATACTATTTATAAGTGTTTCTAAACACCTTAGGGTTGAGCAAATTACCAAAAAGGGGTTAGAGGGCCAATTTGGTGGCCAAAGCTGTCAGCGGCTGCGCTCTGGGTGCCCAGCGTGCAAGCACTAGCTTGCCACAGGCCAGCAAGGGCCTGTGACCCCCCAATCAATTTTTCTAGTATTTTTTTTTCCATTATCCCATCATGATCTGACCCTAAATAATTTTCTCATACTTTTGGATGTCATCCAAGGCAATTTTATTCATTCTTCACACTTCCAATGCGTGTGACTCATTAGGTTTATGGTTATGTTGGCCACCCAAATTAACAATTAATTTGAGCAAGTCATAAGCGGTATATATAGCAATACATCATGATCTCCAGTTGATCGGAAAGTCAGTAATTTGATTACAAACCTTTCCATAGACAACAATATATGCAATTCGGCTTTTCACCATCCTATACCCTACTCGGTTCTGAGCATGGACCATGTGTCAGCTTCTGCTATACTGACTACATTACACCTAGCCCAAGTGATGTTAGATATTGTCAATAAGACTCATTACTCAATTAGACATGTCACTAAAGACCATCTTCATGACATTTCTACTATGACCAAAGATTCTTGAGTAATGATCCCGATAAGAGGCCGTAGGTATGCTCTCCCTCTATCAAGAATGGTAAATTCTCTATTGGCTATCCAATTACCTTCGAATGCCTCAAACTGTACCCAATCACCACCCTAGGAGCGACCTCTATGAGGCAACTAGGAATGGAGTCAAAGCACAGAATCAGTATCCAAGATATCCTTGAGTACCTCAAGTGTAAAGATACTTGCACCATTGCTATGATGAGACTATCATTGACATTTGAATAGATAATTCATATGATCGTCTCATAACATGTCATCCAATGTACTTGACTACTCTTAGCAAGCATCTATATGTTAACTCTGAACATCTCATCCTCACAACTTATGAGATCTACTACTTGATATAATCAAGGAGTATAACATGTGCTAGGATCCTATGACTAGGGATAATTTAGATACTAACAAAATTACACATGATAGGAATCTCGTTATCACGATTTCTTTCATGATATGTTTCATATCATGGACTTTCATTAATCAGTTTAAGATCTATATCAATTTATATGCAAATGAATACTAATATAATGAAAGAATGCCTTTATGAATGTGTATACTAAGTGCCAGAGGCGATTGCCTTTTAGACATATCTCTAACAATCTCCCATTTGTACTAAAGCTAGTCTCCATTGTACATTACACCATAGGCGAGGATATGACTATTATATTCCTTTTGGGGTTTTGGTCTAGTGTCTCGATCAGATATTTTCTAATCAGTAGGAACTCTTTCTCTCATTACATCACGTCTACTATTGATTTCTCTAATCAATTGATAACATTAAGTACATGTTTGGACCTTTGATGAGACCATGATTCCTTTGTACATGCAATGGCTCTATTGTTGTTCCAATCATATTGGATTTACAATACTAGGAATCACTTCTGACTTTGTGATGAATTCCCTTATCCAAACCGCTTCCTCAGCTGTCTTGGAAACTGTAATGTACTTTCAGTTTTGGAATCCATAGTCATCACCTATTTAGAACTCTTCTAATTGACTGGATAACTATTTAATGCGAATACATAGCATGACTAGGATTTTTAGTTATCCTTGTCAAATGGGATGCTGGCATCCATAATCTTGCTTACCTTAGGCTTACTATCTCCTTCAACCAAGAATACATCCTCAATCTTTCTTAAGTATTTAAGGATGTTCTTGACAGTCACCCATAAACCCTTGATGGGATCCTATTGATATCCACTCATGACGCTCATAGCACAATATCCATTGGGCCTAGTACACAACATAGTACATAATGAATCCAATAGCCCAAGCTTATGGAATCACATCCATGCTAGTCTATTTATCTTATGTCTATGGGCATGACCTCTTAGATCTATCTCTTTAGATCTTAATCCCCTTCTAGCATGTTACTTTTAAAATCCTTTTTGGAGAATTATTTTAGAGCAACAAATTGACTAACTTAGATATGAGAGATCATTTCCTACTAATAGTATGTCTTCCACATACTTCACTAGGAACATAATGTCACTTCCACTAACCTTCTTGAAAACACATGATTCATCTACATATTGTGAGAAAATAAACTCTTTGATTACCTCATCACTTTGGATATTTCAACTCCCGGATGTTTGCACTAATCCATCCATGGATTTTGTAATTTGCATCCTGTTTCGCCATAATTAGATATGAATCTCTTAGGTTGTGTCATGTACACATCTTAAGTCAATTTCCATAATGAAACATGTCTTCATATCCATTTGCCAAATCTCATCATCATGAGTAGCAATGACTAGGAGTGATATGACGATTTAAGAATAGTATGTGAAGTACAAGGTCCTATCAAATTCAACCCTCGTTTTTTACGACATCCTTTAATTACTAACTCTAGCTTTGTAGGCAACTACATTACCTTCCATATCGATCTTCTTCTTAAAGACCGCTTGCACCCAATGGGGCTTTGTCCTATTAGGTGGGTTAACCAAAGTCCATACTTGGTTTATAGTCATGGAATCTATATTGACTTATGGCTTATGGCCATTAGTCATATTCTGAATGTTGGGTATTGAGGATGAATCACATTCATAAAACGCAGCGAAAAATAAAATTTTTTAAAACCCTAATCAAAGGATTCTACTTGTGCCATTAAAACAAATTCAATTAAAATATAGTTAGAAATTATACCTTTAATTTCTTGTGTCAATTTTCCAAATTTCCTTCTTATTGGGTTGTTGCAAACCACAACAATCTAATGTTGGATTGTCTCCAACGCTGATCCACGTAGAAAAGAAGAATGAAACCTCAGGTTAAGCCTTGAACAATCTCTATGTGCTAGCAAAGAAGAGTGTTCTTGAGAGAAAAATAGAAAATTATGAAATAAAATTCTTTTGAGGCTATCAGTATTTTTTTGATGTAAAAATACTATTAATAGGTGTTTCTAAACATCTTAGAGTTGACAAAATATCCAAAATGGGTTTGGGGGACTAAATTGACAATTTGGCCAAATTTGGCCAATTGGCCAACAAATATGTAGGCTGCGCCAGCATACGTACAACCCATACAGGCCCATGTGGGCCCGCGACCCCTGATCGAATTTTTTCCTGATTTTTTTCCAGCGATCCCATCACAATCCAACCTTAAATAATTCTCTCATATTTTTGGATCTCATTCAAAGTCATTTTATTTATTCTTCACGCTTCAAATACGCGTGACCTATTAGGTTTTCGGTTATGTTGACTACTCGAATTAACAATTAATTTGAGCAAGTCATGAGGAGTATCTAGCAACATATCATGACCCACAATTGACCAGAAAATCAGTGGTTTGACTACGAACCTTTCATATATAATAATATGAGCAATTCATCCTTTCACCATTCGATACCCCACTCAGTTCAGAGCATGGACTATGTGTCAGCTCCCGTTAGACTGAATACATCGCACCTAGCCCAAGTGATATTAGATCTTGTCCTTAAGACTCATTACTCTATTAGACATGTCATTGAAGACCATCTTCAGGACGTTTCCTTTCTAGCTAGAGATTTCTGAGTAATTATCCCGACAAAAGGTCATAGGTATACTCTCCCTCGATCAAAAGCAGTGAATCCTCTATTGGCTACCCAATTACCTTCGAATACTTTAAGTTACACCCAATCACCACCCTATAAGCGACCTCCATAAGGCAACAAAGAATGGAGTCAAAATACAAAATCAGTATCCAAGATATCCTTGAGTACTACAAGTCTAAGGATATATGCACCATTGCTATGATGAGACTATCATTGACATTTGAATAGATAATCCATATGATTGTCCCATAGTAGGTCATCTAATGTAGTTGGCTACTCTTAGCAAGCATCCATAATGTTAACTCTAAACATCTCATGCTTATAGATATTGAGATTTACTACTTGATCCAATCAATGAATATAACATGTGCTAGTCTATCTGGATTAATAATGTCCTGTCTCATTAATCCTATGATTAGGGATAATTTAGATACTAACATAATTACACATGATAAGAATCTTATTATTGTGATTTCCTTCATGCTATGTTATGTATCAAGGACTTCATTAATTGATTTAAGATCACTATCAATTCATATATCAATTGAATACCAAATTAATGAAAATTCCTTTTATTAGACAAATAAACATGTACAATAAGTGCCTAAGGTGATTGCCTTTAGTGCACTTCTCTAACAACCACCCACTTGCACTAAAGCCAATCGCCTTTATTGTAACATCCTCGACTTTCCTACATGCATTATGACACGCATTACATTTGGACATATTCATTATATATATATATATCATTCACATGAAACACATATATACGTAGGGATTTTGGCGTGAATGTATTCACGAGATAGACTTGACACGGTTCGGTTTATCGCAATAGGACCAAGTCGTATGTGTCTAGCTATAATTTAAATAAGGACACAAGATATTGAAAATGAAATTAAATAAATGATTACATTTGAAATAAAGGAAATTTAGCATAGTTAAATTAAAGTAGACAATTTGACTACATAGTATTTTAGCACTAAGTACTT
>CATIWF010032769.1:0-11136 GCA_949630135.1 Balakata baccata
TTAGTCAAAATGTATGACTCATGATTATGCTTTATTTCACATTGAATAATATGATTCTAACAACCTAGATGTAAAGATTGAGATTATAGAAGTGTTTACATGAATGAATGCATGATATTAGGTCTTTAATAAAATGCATTATAGCTCCCACTATTTTATTGCGAATCCATGGCCCTCACTACAGATCCGGGAAAACTTATATGTAAGTCCTCCTAGTGGGTCAATATCCAATTAGCTAAGAATGACCTTGAGGCAACTCAACAAACCATCCTTAGTTTAATTGTTAGGTATCTGATCCATACCAATTGCATATCCATGCAACTATCGAATCTTGTGCTATCAGCTAATTGATGTGTGCACACACATTGGGCTATCAACTCTTGATATGTGCACATCTAATATACACTTACCCAACTTCGTCTCCAATACACATTGACCTTGGCGCAAATCCAACAAATCAATGGTTTTGGTTAAGTCCAACCCATTAATCATGAAATCTAATTTCAATGGTTCGAACATATTCTTATAGAGTGAGCTCGAGGCAACTCAACAACTCTAACTCTAGAGAACTCTGGTTCTCCCCACATTAATGGAAGCTATAAGACATAATTGTTTGTTTAGCGAGGGATTTTGTTAATTTAGTCTCATCATGTTATTATTGCATACTTTTATATATCATGCATTCATCACATGGATATATAAAGATAGTTACATTAACTATATGGCATGATTATGGACATACTAAAATCAATCTCTGGAGCTATAAAGAAATTGACTAGGTCTTACCTAGGTATATGTACGAATTACAACCCAAAAATAGAAATCAAATTCCTACTTCTAAGTCTTCTTGTTTATGGCACCATCTCCTTTGCTTCTTGCTCCTTTGCATCTCTATTCTATCCTAATCCTATGTAATCAAATTACATATTTCAAATATAGAAAACCTCAATTTACATTTGAAGAGAGTAAGATGATAAAAGAAATACATAAGAAAGAAGAGATAGACAGGGACACGTAGGCCCTATTTACCATAAAACAAAATTCATGCATACTCAATCACATTGGGTCTAAGTTCATAATCATCCATCATATCTTTCCATACGTCCCTAGCATGCATTCTCTAATACATAAAAATAAAATAAAATAGGTAGTGATGATTTTGGATTACAAAATTGAAAGTCGATTCAACACTTGAACCGAAATTGTTTTCTTTTATTGTTTCAATCAATTTAATTTTGTATGTGATTTTAATGTGGAATTTAATAATTAATCAAATTATTATGATGTCAAAAATTAAACAATTTAATTTTAACATATATGTCACTTTATAGACATACTAGATATGCAATTTGCTCAACTTAAATTATTTTCTAAAAATTTTCAAAATTTTCAGAACTTCAAATCATCATTTTAAGTATCTTTAGGTCAACTCAAGTCTATCAAAATATTTTTTGTACAAGCCAAAATCATTAAGATAAATGAACCAATACGTTCAAAACGATCCATTTACCGTCTAGATTAATTTGAAAATTTAAGTTCGAGCAAATTAATTTTGGTATGCATCTAACATCAAAATAACATATTTTTAATCACATAAAAATTATTTTAAGATACTGGAAACGAAATATTTACATACAAAAAAATCAAACAAAACAGTTTCGCCATGTAAGGTAAAGCATACATATTTCAGTGTTTATTTGAAAAGTTAATTAAAACAATTTTTAATTAATTATTGGACACTTCCAAAGGCTTAAACACATTCTCAATATGTCTAAATAATTTTTCCATAATCAAATTATAATAAAAATATGAACAGCCCAAATAATATTACATGTTCATTAACAATGCAATTTTCAGTAATTTTGTAATAAATTTGAAATTAATTATTTGAATCATATTCAAACCATTTTTCAATCAGTATAATCATTCTCAATCATCTCATGATCAGATCGTAGAAAGAAAAATATGTAAAACAAATTTTACAAATTAATTTCAATTTTACAAACTAAAAGATCTAAAATCATCAAAACTATGCAATCTAATTGCACCTTAAATTGCTCTAATACAAATAAAGGATTTTGAACTCGTATCACATATATATTATGCAGCATAAATTAAAATTTTTCAAAACCCAAAACAAGAGAATCTATTTGTGCCAATTAAAACTAATTTAACAAAGCAAAATTCAAAAATTATATCTTTATAATTTCTTAATTTGTTCTTTAACTTCTCATCTTGTTGGGTTGTAACAAACCATAACAATCCAATTTTTGATTGTCTCTAACAATATCTATATGAAGATGAACAAATGAAACCACTTGAGAGATGAGTTGAACATATCTCAAAATGTTAGCAATGGTGTATGTTCCTTTAAGAGGAAAATTAAACTCTTTAGTTTTCTTTTCGTCTCCCAAAATTTTTTTCTTGTCTATTTTTTGTCTTTTAGATAAAAAAAAAAATCATATTCATAGAGCAAAAATCAATAGAGAAGAAAATAAAAAATTGTGTGGAATAATGGCCATCAAGGCCAATTAAATGGGCAAATGTGAATTGCTGCGCCCGCCCGCCCCGGCCCATCAACCCCTCCGAGCAACTCTTCCCCATGATTTTATCGCAATCCGACCAGAAATAGTTCTCTCATATTTTTGGATCCCATCCAAAGCCGTTTTACTCATTATTCACTTCTCCAATACGTGTGACCCATTAGGTTCCCAGTTATGTTGGCCACTTAAATTATCAATTAATTTAGTTAAGTCATGAGCGGTATCTAACAACACATCATGACCTCTAATTGACTGGAAAGTTAGTGGTTTGACTATGAACCTCTTCATATACAATTTCTATGCAAATTATCTTTTCACCATTTTATACCCCACTTGATTTAGAGTATGGATAATGTGTTAAATCCTACTAGACTGACTAAGTCACACCTAGCCTTTGGAAATGTCATGAAGATGGTCTTCAATGACATTTCCACTCTAACTAAAGATTTTCGAGTAATGTCCTAACAAGTGGCCTTGGGTATACACTCCCTCTATTCGGAGAGGTGAATCCTTTGTTGGCTACCCAATTACCTTCAAATACTTCAATATGTACCCAATCACCACCCTATGAGCAACCTCTATGAGGTAACAAGGAATAGAGTCAAAGTATAGAATCAGTATCCAAGATATCCTTGAGTACCTCAAGTTTAAAGACACTTACACCATTGCTATGATGAGACTATCATTGACATTTGAATAGAATATTCATATGATTGTCTCATAGAAGGTCATCCAATATACTTGATTACTCTTAGTAAGCATCCACATGTTAATTCTAAATATCTCATGCTTACAGATTATGAGATCTACTACTTGATCTAATTAAGAAATATAACATTTGCTAGTCTATTCGAATTAATAATGTTCCATGTCATTAATCCTATGACTAGGGATAATTTAGATACTAACATAGTAACACATGATAAGAATCTTATTATCACGATCTCATCATGATTTCCTTCATACTATGTTATGTATCAAGGACTTCATTAATTGATTTAAGATCACTATCAATTCATATATCAAATGAATACCAAATTAATGAAAATACCATTTATTAATTAAATAGATTTGTACAATAAGTGCTAAAGGTAATTGCCTTTAGAGCACTTCTCTAACATCTTCTTCTTGTTGGATTATAGCAAACCATAACAATCCAAACTAATAGTGATCCACACAAAGGTTGAAGAAGAAAACCTCTTGGGAAAATTGCCTTGAACAATTGTTTTGTGCTACCAAAATAATTGTTCTTTAAGAGAAAAGTTTAAGAAAATTAACTTTTAATTTTTTATGGTAGCTACTCAGTTTTTTCTAGTGTAAAACCCTATTTATATGTGTTTTCTAAACACCCTAATGTTGCTGAATTAAGGACCAAAATGGGAATAGCCAAACTTTGGCTAATTGGCCAAAAATCAGCACCAGCGCCGGATGGTAGCCTAGCTAGCCCATGCGGGCCTACACGGGCCTATGACCCCTTTGAGCGATTTTTCTTTGGAATTTTTTCGCTATCCCATCATGATCCGACCCCAAATAATTCTCACATTTTTGGATCCTATCCAAGAAAATTTCATTCCTTATTGACACCTTCAAAGTGCGTGACCCATTAGGTTCCCAGCCAAAGATTCATGAGTAATGATCCAGACAAGACGCTGTGGGAATACACTCCCTCTATCTGGAGCGGTGAATCCTTTGTTGGTTTCCCAATTACCTTCAAATACCTTAAGATGTACCCAATCACCACCCTATGAGCAACCTCTGTAAGGCAACAAGGAATGAAGTTAAAGCATAGAATTAGTATCCAAGATATCCTTGAGTACTTCAAGTCTAACAATACTTGCATTATTGCTATGATGAGACTATCACTGATATTTGAATAGATATCTATATTATTGTCTTATAGTAGGTCATCCAATGTACTTGACTACTCTTAGCAAGCATCCATATGTTAACTTTGAACGTCTCATGCTCACAGTTTATGAGATTTACTGCTTGATCCAATCAATGAGTATAACATGTGCTAGTTTATCCAGATCAACAATGTCCTATCTTGTTTATCCTATGAATAGGGATAATTTAGATTCTAACAAAATTACACATGATAGGAAATCTCATCATTATGATCTCATCATGATTTCCTTCATGCTATGTTATGTATTAAGGACTTCATTAATTGATTTAAGATCAACATCAATTCATATAACAAACGGATATCAAATTAATGAAAATGCCTTTTATTAATAATAATAAATTACACAATAAGTGTTAAAGGTGATTGCCTTTAGAACATGTCTCTAACAATCTTCCACTTGCACTAAAGCCAATCACCTTTATATCTAATGCCATAGGCGAGTACATGAGAGTCATACTTCTCTTAGGGAAGTGGCTTAGTTAGTGGATCAATAATATTCTGATTAGTGGGTGCTCTCTCTATCTTTGCATCATTTCTACCAATGATTGTGGAATCAATAGTCGTCTCCTGTTTGGAACTCTTCCAACTGACTGCTTTACCATTCAATGTGAATACATAACCTGATTGAGATTTTGAATCATCTCTATCAATTTGGAAGCTGACATATGTATACCCACTTACAGCAAGATCTCCATCTCCATATACCAAGAATACATCCTTGGTCCTTCTAAGGTACTTAAGGATATTCTTGACAGCCACCCAATAACCCTCACTAGGGTTCAATTGGTTATTTGCTCGTGACACTCAGAGCATATGATACATCGGGCCTCGTTTATAGCATAACATACATTATTGATCCTATAGCAAATGCATATAGGATCAAACTCATATGAGTCCTCTCATCTTGTGTATTTGGAGGCATAGATTTCGAGAGGGTAATCCCATGGGTCATAGGAATGAATCCTCTCTTGGGCTACTCCGTGCTAAACCTCTTTAACATCTTGTTTATGTATGTAGACTGTGAAAGACCAAGCAACCTGTTGGATCTATCTTTATAGATCCTTATCCCCAAAATATAGGTTGCTTCTCCAAGGTCTTTCATGGAGAAATTCTTTAATAACCAAATTTTGACAGATTGTGAGACTAAGACATCATTTCCCATGAGTAGTATGTCATCTACATACAACACTTGGAAGACAACTGCACTCCCACTAACCTTCTTATACACATACTGCTCATCCAGATTTTGTGAGAAACTAAACTCTTTGATTGTCTCATCAAATCGGATATTCCAACTCTTAGATGCTTGCTTCAATCCATAAATGGATCTTTGAAGCTTGCATACTTTATTTCCATCTTTATATGTGAATCCATCTGGTTGTCATGTATACATCCTCAATGAGGTTTTCATTAAGGAAAGTCATCTTCACGTCCATTTGCCAAATCTCATAGTCATAATGAGTAGCAATGGCTAGGAGTATCCTTATGGATTTGAGCATAGCTACTAGACTAAAAGTTTTGTCATAGTCAATTCCTTGTCTCTAACGATAACCTTTAGTTACTAGCCTAGCCTTATAGGTAACCACGTTACCTTCAATGTTGGTCTTCTTCTTAAAAATCCATTTGCACCTTATGGGTTTTATCCTTTCGGGTGGGTTAACCAAAGTCCATACTTAGTTTTTATAGATGGAATCAATTTCTAACTTCATGGCTATAAGCCATTTGTCAGATTCTGAACTATTTAGAACTTCCTCATAGGTTATAGGCTCATCATTTTATATGAGCAATATGTCCTTCTATTCACTAATAAGAAATCCATCTCTCTGGAATAGTGCGTGTCCTACTTGACCTACAAAACGCTTGTGCTTCAGAAGATTCAAGTACTACTTCATCTATATGAACAACAGCCTTAAGTTCAGGCAGTTGATTTGCATATGTTTGAACATTTTGAACTTCTTCAAGTTCAATTTTCTTCCCACTGTCTCTTTTTAGAAGAAACTCTTTCTCTAATTTCTTCTAAAAAGACTACATGTTTTGAAACATACACCTTTTGTTACAAAGAATTGTAGAATTGATATCCAATCGCTTCTTTAGGATATCCTATAAATAGACACTTGTCAGATTTAGCCTTTAGCTTATCTGACATAATCCATTTCATATAAGCAGGACAATCCCATACTTTCATGTGAGAAAGATAGGGTTTCTTATTAGTTTACATATCATATGGAGTAAGATCAATTGACTTTGATGGGATTCTGTTTAGAATGTATACAGTAGTCTCAATTGTATAATCCCAAAAAGGATTTGGGTAGATCCGCTTGCCCCATTATAGACCTCACCATTTGGTTTCTCCTTTTAACTGCATAATTGTGTTGTTGCATATAGCAGGGAGTCCATTGGGATAATATCCCATTATCCCTAGGATAATCTAGAAACTCTTGGCTTAAGTATTCACCATCTCAATCTAATCTAAGTGCTTTAATACTTTTGCCAAGTTGTTTCTTTACATCGTTTTTGAGTTCTTTGAACTTTTCAAAGGCTTCAGATTTATATCTTATAAGATACAAGTACCCATATCGTGAATAATCATTGATAAAAATAATGAAGTAGATGAAACCACCCCTAGCATATATGGACATTAGACCTCATACATATGAATGTATTAGGTCTAATGGCCTACAAGTATGCTCACCCTTTCCCTTAAAGGGTAACTTTGTCATCTTGCCTAATAAGCAAGATTTGCATGTGTTATATGATTCATAATCAAATGACCCTAAGCTACCACTCTTGTATAGCTTAGTCATGCGCCTCTCACTTTTATGGCTAAGGCAACAATGCCATAAGTAAGATGATTTCAAATTATCTAGTTTTTTGTCTTTTATTGTCATTGATATTTAAAATTGGACTAGACATATCGAATATGTATATTCCATTGCATAATATACCACTAGCATAAAGAATGCCATCCAACATAATAGAACAACTAATTATTACTAAAAGTTAAATGGAAACCATTCTTATCCAAATAAGAAACAGAAATAATGTTATTAGTTAAAGCACGTACATAAAAAAAATTATCCAAATTTAATACAAGTCCACTAGGAAGAGTCAAAACATATGTCCCTACAGCTAGTGCAGCAATCCTTACTCCATTGTCGATGCACAAGTCTGACTCTCCCATGTTAAGATGCCTATTGTTCTTTAGGCTCTGCATATCAGTGTATATGTGTGAGCCACAACCGATATCTCATACCCATATATTATTGTTAGAAATAGTATTAACCTCAATAACAAATATACCTGAAGTAGATGGAGCATCATATGCCTTCTTCTTCTTCTTCAAGGATATTGGGTTTTGAACATGAATCTCATTCATATAATAGCAGCGGAAATAAAAAAAATAACATCCAAACCAAGAACTCAACTTGTGTCATCAAAATTAATTAACCAAAATTAAAGGTTTGAAGACTTTACCATTATTGTTTTTGAATTTTTCCACCTTCTCTTCATGTTGGGTTATCACAAACCATAATATACCAAGCCTATGGTAATCCACACGAAGCCAAAAGGAGGAAACCTCATAAGGGATGACCTAGAAAAATTATTTTCGTGCTAGCAAAAATAATATTCTTTTTGAGATAATTGTTTGAAAAATTAACTCTTAATTTTTTCATAGTGGCTAAGGTTTTTTCTGGTGAAAAAAAAATTTATAGGTGTTTTCTAAACACCCTAAGATTGCCCAAATAGAGTAAAAATGCCAAAATAGGGTAAGGGACTAAAAAGAATATTTAGCATTAAATTGGCCAACCTTTGGCCTATTGTGCGCACATGTAGCCCATCGAATGGGCCGGCATAGACCCGTGAACCCTTTCCATAGATAATATCCATGCAATTCGTCCATTCACCATCTTATACCCCACTCGGTTCAGAGCATGGACTATATGTTAGCTCTTGCAAAATTGACTATGTCACACCTAGCCCAAGTGATGTTAGATCTTGTCATTGAGACTCATTACTCTATTAGACATGTCATTGAAGACTATCTTCATAACATTTCCACTCCAGCAAGAGATTTTTGAATAATGATCCCGACAAGAGGCCGTGGGTATACACTCCCTTTATCAAGAGCAATGAATCCTCTATTGGCTACCCAATTACTTTGGAATATCTCAAGCTGTACCCAATCACCGCCCTATTAGTGACCTCTATAGGTAACAAGGAAAAGAGTCAAAGCACTTAATCAATATCCAATATATCCTTGAGCACATCAAGTCTCAGGATACTTGCATCATTGCTATGATGAGACTATCATTGTCATTTGAATAGATAATCCATATAATTATCTCATAGTCGGTGATCTAATGTACTTGACTACTCTTAGTAAGCACCCACATGTTAACTTTGACCATCTAATAATCACAACTTAAGAGATCTACTTCTTGATCCAATCAAGGAGTATAACATGTGCTAGTCTATCTTGATCAACAATGTCTTGTTTTGTTGATCCTTTGACTAGGGATAATTTATATACTAACATAATTGCACATGATAGGAATCTCATTATCATGATCTCATCATGATTTCCTTTATGCTATCTTTCATATCTTGGACTTTCATTAATCAATTTAAGATCTATATCAATTCATATGCAAATGAATACTAATATAATAATAAAAAAAGCCATTATGAATGTGTACACTAAGTGC
This sequence comes from Balakata baccata, assembly GCA_949630135.1. Lineage (NCBI taxonomy): Eukaryota > Viridiplantae > Streptophyta > Magnoliopsida > Malpighiales > Euphorbiaceae > Balakata > Balakata baccata. The sequence continues at coordinate 9,159 of CATIWF010032769.1, forward strand.
CTCAGGCAATTGCCTTCTGGGCACATCTTTAACAATCTTCCACCTGCACTAAAGTCAATCGCCATTGTATATTACATTGTAGGAGAGGATATAACTATCATATTCCTTTTGAGGTTTAGTCTAGTGACTCGATTAGATATTTTTTTATTAGTAGGAACTCTTTCTATTATTACATCATGTTCGTGTTGGATGGCAGCGGAAGCATTTATTTAATTTGGATTGAGGGGAGCTCTTGGTCTTGGTCAAAATTATAGATTTTAAAAATTTTTAATTTTACCGAAACATGCAATCAAATATTGCATTACATGAAAACACACTTTTCATGTTAACCTTGAGCATTTATCCATAACTTTTAACTAAAACATATTTTGTTAACTTTTATGGACAAAATCCATTTTGCCAAGATCATCCCATGATTTAAAAAATAAAATGGAAAAATAAAATGATTAAAACAAACCTTTTATTACTGAGATCACCAAGGTGCAAATCAAGCAAAAAGACCAAAAGCTTTGTTTGCGTTGATGAAACTGCTTTTGCTAGTTCAGATGTATTATCACAAATTTTCTCTTTCTGGCAAATTTCTTAGCTACTAACTCTTTAGAAGCTTTTTCTCAATATTTTTTTTCAATACTCATACCATATGAGAGAAAAAAAACATTTTAAAACCAAAACAAAATTTTGCTCGAGAGAGAAATTTTTAGTGCCAGAGAGTGAAACTTAAAAATGATTAAGAAAAACTGAAAGAAGAAGAAGAAGAGATTAAGGAGAAGAAGTAGCCATATTCAACCTCATTAATTGAGGTTAGCTGGGCAGACGAAAAATGATTTTCTTTTTTTTTTTTCGTTTGACCTTTGGTTTTTTTTTTTTAATTTTGATTTATGATGCAATGATGGTGTAACAATTGCATAGCTCATTTCTAGCTACCATCATTAATCATAGAATCAATCTTCTCTTCTATTATAGTGGTAATTATTTTAATATACCACTATAATTAATTTAATTAACAACTTAATTAAATTATTATAATTTTAATTAACACTTTAATTAAAATTATAAATAAGAGAAATAGTTAAAATTAATCAATATTAATTTTAACTCAAAAAGATATGTGATTATTTCTAATTTAATTCTTAATTAAATTACTCCCCACATCTTTATTTGGACTAGACTAATAAAGTATTTGGTGTGACTTATAAGGTCAATAATTTTATCGAAACGGAAATATAATATTAACTCCTTAATATTATATCGGACATAATTTCCGAATTCCTTGTATACCCGGATATATTAAATATCCTTCCGGAATTCTCCTTTTAATTACCGATAAAATCACAAATATTATTTTGACCTCTAAATCATGATATTAAGTCCTCTCGTTATGATCCCGATATTGATTAGGGTCATAGCATGTCAAACCCTATTAGTCAATATACTAATGAGTGATAATTTGCATTCTGATTAAAATAAGACTTATCATTATTAATCTAATTAATAATTTAATCTTACATTGAATAAGTCATATTTCTCCTGGCCAAGAATTTATTTTATCAGAACCAAAATATCAACTCCATTAGGACCTTGCCCTGGTGCTACAGGGTAACGAGTCCTACTATTGGTAATCTTATGTCTCACTACATGACTAGCTGTGGTGACTACGAGCCGGATTACCAAGCACGGATAACCCAGTACAAGGCAAGAGCACCTCCACAGCTACCCATGAAAGGACAGTCTTGAGACCTCAAGTCAAAGGACTTCGAGTCACAAAAGACTCATATATTATGACCAAGATAATAACTGTTGACATTTAGCACTATCTGTGTAGTTATTATCAGGCGTTACTGTTCGGTACCCTTAACTCTTTAAGAACCCACTGATTTATTTAGATATCTTTATATCATGGAGAATGAGATTCCTCCTCAAAATAAATCATGTGATAACCTAGAGGTTCAATGAATGCCCAATTCATTGTCATATACCG
>CATIWF010032771.1:0-12133 GCA_949630135.1 Balakata baccata
ATAGTTAGATATAAAATATAAAAGGTGTTTTAGTAATAAGAAATATAATTTCATTTGCTCACTTTCCTAACAACCACTTCCTCTTCTTTACTTTCCATCAATCTTTGCTCCTAGCTGTGCCTGTGTAGCAATTTTGTAGTAGTGCCTCAAACCCCAACCAACGTGTAACTTGCATAAGGAAAGTTTTGATGGGATCTATGAATTCATTAACAATACAAATGAATGAAAAATCACCATGAAAAAAATTACCATTCTTGAATAATAATTTTGATTCATAAATAAGTTTATATATATATTTTTCCCTTTCATCACCCAGAAATTTGCATAATCTCAATTTAGTTTAGATATGATTGCGTTGTGGTTACTCATACTTTAATTTAATTGGTCTAGTTACCTGATTGGAGTCATTATGAGTTCATCAATGCGTTATAATGCCTAATTATTATACTTTTATGAGTTCAGAAATACGTGATGTATCCATCATCATTAATTTCAAAAGATAAAAGAGATTGACAAAATTCAATTTGATGTTAACTGTTAAATTATTAATTTAATTATACCATAAGGTAAAAATAAGACAACATTGAAACTCTCATAACAGAGATCTTATATATAATTTGAAAAGTTAAATATAATAAGCAAGTTATGTATCCAATTCACCACAAAAAGAGTTATATATAATCTTGAATTCACACAATGCCAAATTTAGTTTGAGAAAGTCTGAATGATTTCCTTTCTGTGTGAGTAAGATTGACAGATTCTTCCACCGAAAGATTTGCGTTGCCCATGTAATTAGTAAAGCTCACAGATTCCTCCATTTGTTCAATAATGTTCAAGACATGGAAGAAAAGCCTGCACTAAAATTTCATTGAAGCTTCTGTTGTTATGTTCTCTAGTATAAGTTTTCTTCCAGCTTTCAAAAGTTTCATTAATTGATTATCTGGTTTGGATTAAGATCCATAATATCCAATTCTACCAAGGTGAGCTATTTCTTTGGGAATCACATGCCTATTATTGATCAACTGGAGTCTCCATCTCCAATTCCTTGAGTCGTTAATATTATGTTTAGCCGATCAACATCTGGATTGCACCAACTTGTTCAGAATATTTGTTTCTTTGAAATTATATCTTTAAGTTTCCATATAGATCGATTTCATTATCTTAATTAGTCCAGAGAGATTTATCTCTGAAATTATCTTGATTATCAATGGCATCACATCCACTAGAAGCAAATCATTCCTAGCATTAGCAATTGCATGATTTAGTTTTGGAAAGTGATGAATTTTATAGAGATTAGAATGCCGTAATTGGCTAAAGGAGAATTTCTATCACTATAACAGCACCCACCCCCTTTTCAAAGAAGCCTTGAAGACAAAAACTCCATCAAAAGTAATTATATATTATATACATCCAAATCCTGTCACCATTATATAAGATATTTATGTCCATTTATGTGAAAAAGGAATCTACTTGGATGAAAATATATCATTCAAATAATTGAGTTAGCTTCGTTAAGCATTTCGTTAGCATGACATAACACAAAATTTACATGAATTTTAAAGAAAAAAAAAAAAGAATAATTATTGGTAATGACCCGACAGGCTTAAGAGAATGAGATCAACCTTGGGCGAAGCAGAGTTTAGATGTGTTGGGCGAACAAAGTCGAGAAATAATTATCTTCACTCCAATACTCAAGTTAAAACGAAGATACTGATTTATAGAGTAAAGCTTTAAGTGCACTGGATCACATAGTTTAGCTTAAATTCAATGATTATAAGGTTAATTTTAACCTAAGATCAAAAAGATGAAAAACGTAAATTATATCTTGGATCAGGATTCACATTGTAACATGGATTAAATATGTGTGAGTGGTATGGTTGTAATTTTGTAAATAAAACTAACTTACACGGATTCATTTATTGATATATAGGTTCATTAGTTTATTGATAAATATTCATTTTATTTTAAAATAAAATCAACAGTTATTTTGTTTTTTTTCATTTTTATATGCTATTTGTCTCAATTTGTTGTTTTTCTGGTGCGTTTTATCTCGATTTTTTTGTTACGTTTTGAATTTTTTTTAAGAGAATTCAATAAATTCATATTTACAAATAAAAATACAAAAAAAAAATATTCATTAAATTAAGTACACAAATAAATAAAATGAACTTGTATTAATGTAAGAAATGAACTTTTATTAATAAAATAATAAATATTTTTCAATAACTAATGAATCTTTAGTTCATTTCATAATAAATCTTTTCAGTTTATTCGTAATGAACATTCTTATTAAATTAATGAATATTTATTTTATTTATAATGAACTTTTTTTAATAAACTTTTAGTTCATTCGTAATGAATCTTTTCAATTTATTGGCAATGAACATTCTTAACAAACTAATGAAATTTTACTTTATTCGTAATGAACTTTCTCAATAAATTAATTAACCATTTTAATGAACTAATTAACCTTTTTTTAATAAATTAATAAACTTTTTTCAATAAACTAATGAATCTTTATTTAATGACAGATGATGAATATTTACAAAAATGTCACTGTGTGATTAATAGCTGTATAAATTTGATTTATTTACAAAATTGTTACCGCTTCTTACATATGCAATATATCTTAGGGTCTAACATATAATAATGGGATAAAAAACTAGTTCAACAAATGAATAAGTTGTTCTATCAATCTAATTAATAGATTTTTAAACCCAAAATCATCAGATTGGGCCTACAATCCGAGTCCATCAATGTTGCGCCCAAAATGGATTGTTTTAGAAGAAATTTCACCATTTTTACCTACAGTGTTTTTTTTCATCAGTACTGAAACTTTTTATTTTTATTGAAATTTTCATCTTTTTCTTTGCTAAGATCCACTATCGCAGGTTTTTCAGTTCTTCTTCTGATCTCATTTCCACTCCATCTTCCGCAAATATAACAGTGATCTTGTTTTCGATCTTGTTTTCTCTGATCTCATTGTCCTCCTCCCTTCCGTCCTGTCTGTTTTTTCAAAAAAGAGAAAAATCACCATTGAGATTCATGATGTTGCAATTATTTTTAGGACTTAGTTTTCGCTTTAAGTTTAATGAGTTTGTCAAATTGTTCTAAGAGTAAGCTTTAAAATTAAGTTTGTTTATTTATTATTTTTTAGTTTTGTTTGTGTTGTTATTGATTTTTTTTTTTTTTTTTGTAAAAATCACTAATATATCCATGAGGTATACCGAAAATATTTTTATGGAATTCTCAAAGGTATACTAAAGTATCTCCAAAGTATACCCAATGTATTCCTAGGGAATTTTCAAGGAATTTCCAATGTATACACAAAGTATCTCAAAGATGTTTCCAAAGTATTTTCATGTAATTTTCAGAGGTATACCGAAATATCCTCAATGTATTCCTAGAGAATTCTCAAAAAATTCTCAAGATATATCCAAACTATTCTCAAAGTATCATTGACGTATTCCCTAAGGTATACCTGAGGTATACTGAAGAAGAGAAAAACTATCATTGAGATTCATGATGATGCTGCAATTATTTTTAGGACTTGGTTTTCACTCTAAATTTGATGAGTTCTTCAGATTGTTCTAAGAGTAAGCTTTGAGATTGAGGGTTTTTTTTTTTAGTTTTTTTTATTGTTATTGATTTCTTTTTTGTTATTTTTTTTGTGAAAATTACTAAGATATCCCTGAGGTATACTCAAAGATCCCCAAGGTATATCGAAAATATTCTTATAAAATTTCCAAAGATATACCGAAATATCCCCAAAGTATATCCAATATATTCCTAAGAAATTCTCAAGAAATTCCCAAGGTATACACAAAATATCCCTAGGGTGTACTTCCCATTGAATTTTTAAAAGTATACTGAAGTATCCCCAAGGTATTCTCAGGAAATTCTCAAGATATACCTACAGTATCTTCAAGGTGTATCTGAGGTATTCCCATTAAATTTCTAAAGGTATACCTAAAATATTCCCAAAAAATTCCTACAAGTGAATTTATTGAGAATTTCCAAAGTATATTCAAGATATTCCTAATGTATTTTTAAGGAATTGTCAAGGTATACCTAATATATTTCAAAAGGTATACCAAACTGTTTGTTTGAAATTTTGTGATGCTTTGAATTTTGATTGAATTATATTCTTCTTCTTTAATAATTTAATTATTCTTGTTTTTTTTGGTGAAAATTGATCCGAGAGATCCTCAAAATATATCGAAGGTATGCCAAAGATATGCGTTCTGGACATATTTTGGAATGATTTTAAGATTTAGGTATTGTTGTAATTTTAGAAAATTATTTTCGATAAAATTAAAAAAAACTTTGAGCACTTATAAAAATATAAACAGGTATCTATTTTTTGGTATTTCTGTAAAATTCCTATTGTTTTACTCATCTCATTCTCTCTTGCAATATTCTTAGAAAGTTACTAGAGAAATATAATTATGGTACAGGCGGATGTGAGATGCTATTATGCTAGGATTTGGAGATTGCATGCTTTTATACCAAGGAAAAAAAGAAGAATAAGAAGAAAATTCTGTGGTTGCTTAATGTATTTGGTTCTAAAAGGTAAAAAAATATTAAAAAAATTAGTTAGTTTGGCTAAATTAATATTTTTTATTTTTAGAAAATATTATTTATTTATTATTATTTTAAAAATAATTATTTTATTTCTTTTAATATAAGATTCAAATTAATATTTATGTAAATGCTAATCAATTTCAATAGTTATTTAAAGTAAAAGTTAAAAAATTTAAAGGTTCAAGATTAATAATTGATTGATAATTTATTTATTGATATAAGTGGTAGTAACATAATAATAAATTTAATATATAAATAAGTATATATTTATAATTAAATAAAATAATTATATTTAAAAAAATGGTCAATAATTTTAGACGGTAAAAAATAGAAGTGAGTATATCTTTTGCGGGAAATAACTTTTTCCTACTTTAGAATGATAAATCTTTGAAGGATAGAAGAGAGAAATATTTAAAGATTTAAGAATGATGGGAACATTAAGGCTGCTAAGTGCAATTATTAGAGGCATTTTTATTGTTTAGTGGGATGCTATGTTGCAATCCCATTGCTCAACCTGAAAAGAGAATTCTGTTTATTTATTTTTAAAGAAAGAAGTCTTGATTCAATGTAAGAGCACTTGCCACTTCGTTCACACTTTCCTCTTAAGTCCCAATCAATTTATTCAAAATTAAAATCACTCCACCTTTTATAGATTGTTTTTGGTTGCTAATTTAATTTAACTTTTTATTTAAATTATGAGAACTTTTTTGGTGCATGCATAGTATTTAGAACTATTAGATTTTTAATTTTTAATTTCAATAATTACTAATTAATGGTTAAAATTAAATTTAAGATTTAATAGTTCTATATATCAAGTGCACTACAGGTATACTACAGAATTAACCTTAAATTATATTATCATTAGTTAGCAATCCTCGCATTGTGTCAAAAACATAAAATTTGTATATTAACTATAATAAATAGTATCATAATATATAATAAATATAATGTTTATTTAATTTATTAATGTAATATTAAAATGTTAGTCCAATTAATATAATAGTTCATTTTATACATTCACATGTCTCTGTGATTATAGTCCATTATATCAAGACTGTATAAAGATCTCAGATGATCAATAACACTAATAACAACTATATTTTTTTGTTTCATCAATACTCATTTCTGTAACAAATAAAACATATCTTTGTCATACATCATCTTCATAAGCATAACTTATAGTCCACGTAAACATTATATCATTTGTGATAACCTCATAGGAAGGTGGAAGCATACCTATGCACCTTAAAATGGCTTGTAAGCAAGGGAAATATGAACAAATATTTGTCAAAAAAAATAGCATAATTATAAGAAAAATGCAGTTACAATAAAGATTTGACAAAGATAATATTCAACTAAGAGCAATTTAAAAAAATTGCAAAAAATAAAAAATAATGATTTCCATATCATAGTATAAGAAGCAGACTTTGAGAAATATTAAAAGCCACATATAAAACAAAAAAAAAACAAAACATATTAGAACCATTATCTGGCAAAAAAAAAGAATGTAAATCCAACTGAATGTATCGAGTTCTAATGAATACTAATACTAATAGATTATCAACAATAACACGTTTGACGCATTGAAGCTTTTGCTACATGAAAACCATAAAATCATAAATAAAATAAACCAAACAATTTCTTTCTTATTTCACCATTGATAAAATCAAAGTCAAAATAATATATAATCATACAATACATGAGTTTAAGTTGTTCCATTAAAAAAAAAATACCATGCAAATTAAAATGAAAAGGGAATGAACAAATATATATAGAAAATTTAAAAGATAGAACCAACATAACAATGTTTAATTAGTTATTATAGAGAAGAACATAATATTGAGTATGAAATTAGTCTAGTAAGAGAGATACACAAAAATGAGTGATCTATGAACAACAAATGAATATCCAGCTTAATATTATGTGATTAACCAAGCTCAAAGCACATAAGTAAAGATATTCATGTTGTTACAACATTGTTAGAAAAATACTAAGAGTAAAGAATAGATGTTGCCTTACCTTAAAAGTAAAAGAGGGAAAAAGATAATAATAATAATAATAATAATAATGAAGGGATGAAAGAAGGGGTACAGTGGGCTGCTATTTATAGAAATCGAAAGAGTAATTATCTGAAATTCAAGTGAAGCTAACAATTTCGAACCAAACTAAAACATTTCTAATATGAATAGCACATCCATAATCTAAAATATTTTTTAAAAAACTAGATATTGCAGATATACTTCTAACACAAATGTACTATTAGATATGTACAAAAATAATAAGTTTATCAACTCACAGATGTCTTAATTTAAATCTAAATCTAAAGGTGCATGCATAAACTAAAGTAAACGAATCAATTGAACTATACTTATAAAATTAACCATAGTTAATTATGTTTGCATAAAATTATATGATATACCTTAATTTTCAGTTTGCTTGATTATAGGCTTAATTGCATATAAGCTATCAGCAAACCGATTATTTCCCTTCAATCCACATATCAGAACATCAAATAAGGTACCCATAGCTAATAATCTATAAACCTAGCATTAGAGTTAGATGGTTTTTCTTTTGCAAAAAAATAGAGTCAAAATAATAGAAATTCATATGAAATTAGAAGATATAAATACAATTTTCAGAAGAAAGCGCGTGAATATAAAGAATAAGGCATAAATAAAAATATATTTTTTACAAAATAAGACAAACTAATTTTAAGAATGAAGAAAATAAAAGAAGAAAGAGGTAATAAAGATATAGATAGTTTAATAAAAAGTAGTATTAATAAAATATTTATTAATTGAAATTTTATTTTTAAAAAATGATGAAAAAAAGTTACAAAGAGCCGTCCCATCCTTTTCCGATTTACTTTCAACTAAAAAATCATGATGCTTTAACTCACATGGCTCAAAATAAAAATAGTAGGAGGTGAAGAATGGTAGCATGTTTGAACAAAAGAATAAAGAATGTAATTTTTTTTTTTTAAGTATAACCAAAAAAAAAAAGGCATGCATCATTCTTACATTCTATTTAGAAAGTAATTTAAAAGTTGAGAAGATGAATGATATTTTATGGTGGCGGTGAGGAAAACAGTAGGAGGTGAAGAATGTTGAAGAAAAGATAAAAATAGGGAGGCGAAGAATGTTGAAGAAGAGATAAAAATAGGGTTTTGGTGTTGTTTTTCTTTTTTAAAGACTAAAAAGGATCTAATATTTGAAAAGACACAAATAGATTTTCTATGTTGGGTTCTTTTATTTATTATTATTTTTTTTAACAATAAAAATAAGGATATATACGTAAATGACAATTATTTTGAATTGTTTTTTTTTTTTTTTTTTTGATGGCTCACTTGTCATTTGCTATTGTGTAAAGACGCAAATAGATTTTGCATAGCGGATGCTTTTATTTTTTAACAATAAAAATAGGGACAAATGCGTAAACGTCAATTATTTTGAATTATTAGGCCATCTGCCATCTGCTATCTAATATGTCAAACATAATTGTTTGACAAATGTAATGCAAACAAATCAAAATCCAAAATCCCACCACGTGATCCATATGTGAAATTCGACGAATCTCGTCTCTTTCTTTCAATTTTCATAAAGTTCAAGGATTTCAACTCCCCATCCTTTTGTCTGCTTCTCACTTTTGTATCTAAATACCGATCTTACCCTCGTTCATTCCCCCACATTCTTACACGAAAGATTTCTTGCCCAGGCAGGACAAATGGACAATTTCGTCAACAAGTGGCCAATTCTGCTAGTGTCTGCTTTCAAACTTTAGTACTGAAATCTCAATGCTACCCCCCCGTACATTTTTTTCACAGTCTTGCACAGAATTCTGACAGGTCGAGGTCAATTTTGTTAATAAACAGGCCATCCCTCTTTATATAAGAAAGAAACCCAATTCCCAGTTCAAACAAAGCAAACCATAGCCCATCTTTCTTTGCTCCCTCAACAACTCAAGTATCTTGAGTACTCTATAAAAGATGGCAGTAGCTGGTTGTAGAAGAGATGTGATCAACGGTGGAGGATACTATCAGGCACAATCACGAAGGTTCTCTGGGCGTTTGATCCCGAAGAGAGGTCAGCTTAAAGTGGCAATAGTATTGGGGATAGCTCACTCAGTTGCTTCTATATTCTCTTTTCGTAGCCGGCGCGGGTATTAGGTCACTTGAGCTGAGATTTAAATTTTGGTTTAGAAAATGAGCAACATTATTTTTGTTTTCTTGCTCATCTGTAATCTAATTATTTGTTAGTTAATTTTGTTTGTTTGTTTGTTTTTTTTTTTTCTTTGTGAAGTCTCGAACCGGATATCTTGAGAGAGAAGCAAAGTCTCTTGTACCGCTGGAGCTATTGTGATGGACTGTTTGTTACTTAATTAGTGTATGCTTCTTGTGTACATATCTGGTGTTATTTAACTTATTATCTAATATTAATGGGATTCTCATTTTGTTGTAAAATTAGAAAAAATATATGAAATGAAGAAAAAAATTGTAAAAAATGAAGATGAGAAAGAAAGTAATAGGATATATTTTGTTATATATTGTTTTTCCACTCTCTCTCTTTTATAGATTTACATGACTGCATCAAAGGTTATAGCTGTACAAGACTTATATTAGATCACAAAATAAATCATACAATTAACATCGAAAATAAGAGGTTATGAATATAAAAGTTATAGATATCCATTGGACCATTATTAATATTCATAACACATATTTCTTTTTCCATTTTTATTAAATTTGATCCCGACTCTTGCTTCACTTTCCTTGTTGATTTGCTCAAGTTTATTGATTGATTTTTCGTTATTAATTTGATCCCATTTTTCGTTAAAATTCTATTTAGAATTAAATTCTTAATTTAACTAAAACGCACAATTAGTATCATTATGAAATTAAGAAATTTTGTGTCTTTTTTCTTTTACTAGGATTTCAATGAAATACTAATTGCCTAAAAGAAAACCCTTGAATTTCTTGCATATTTGTAATGAAATCAAATGCCCAAAACCTTTAAAAGAGGATAGAATAGACATTTGCCACATATCACCTTTTTTCCCCCTTCATTATAGGAATGTGTTAGAGATCTAAAGCACAATAGTCACAAAAGACCTACATGCCATTTATATATTAAGAAGAGAGAATTCATTCGCGTCAACCATATAAATTTTTTTTTTTTTTTTATCAATTACAAGTTGGACAGGGGATGGGTATAACTGACTGAATTACTCGAAAGATTATTAAAGTTTTCAACCATTTACTAGGAAGATTATTGAAGTTTTCAACCAATTAGATCACATGTAATTTCCAAAAAAACTATCTCTTAGGGTAAACAACAAATGAAAAGATACAAAATGCCATAGGGTAATAGCCTAACGGCATATGAGGAGTTAATTGAGCTCCTCCTTGATATGGGATTCGAGAGGCATGACAAATACAAAAAAAGATTACATGTTTGGTTCATGGAATAGAATAGTGTGAAATAGAATTGTAATTCTTAAGAAATTTAGTAGGTATTCCTAGAATAACTATTCCTAAATAATTGTTATTCCATGCATTGGTTCAAAAGTCTAAATTAACTATTCTTAAATAAAATTATAATTTAATATGATATATATTAATAAGTATAATAGTGGTAGTAGTGGTGATAGGTGGATGGTAGTGGTGGTGGTGGTGATGGTAAGAGATGGATGGTGGTAGAAAATAGTTTTATTTGAATTATAGAATAGTTATTCTTTACTTTACTATAAAATATGTATTCCATAAAATCGAAGAATAACAATTCTATAAAATAGTTGTTATTTAATTAAATTTGACCGAAAATATGGAATAGCTATTCTACATGGAATAGCTATTATATTTCTTATCTATTCCATATCTCTTCCATAGTTTGGTTCAAATTTCATAGAATAGATAAAGAATAGAATAGCTATTCCATAAACTAAACATAGCCTGTAAGGGAAAAAAACGCCGCATCATTTGTATGACATATTAAGTTTAATTATATGCACCAAATTTAGGGGTGTTCACAAACTGTCCAATCCGCCTAAACCAAACCAATCTGAACCAATATGCAATTAATCCGCGGTTAAAAAAATATAGTGGATTGGATTTACTTTAATTTTTTTAAACTGCATTTTGTAGATTTGATTGAATTTTTTATATTTAAATCCGTAAATTAATCTACAATCCGCACAATCCGTATATATATAATAAATATTATAAATATATATTTATTTATACTAATTTTTATATTCATAATACAAATTTGAAATCATAATTTTCTCTAAATTCTAATCTATCATATATATCTTTACATTTATTATTATCTTATTAAAAAAGGTAAAAAGTGAATCATGCTTGTTTATATAAAAATATATTGTATAATTAAAAAATCAATAAATTATTTTTAAATTCATAATTTTTATATTTTATGAATATAATCATTATAAAAATATAATTAATATTATTAAAATAATATTTTTGAATTTATAATATAATCACTACAATTTAAAAAAATTGTTAAATATAGATTATTATTATTTTGAAATTTATAAATAGTAAATATTTATAGTTTTATATATTAAAATTATAATATATTTAATATTACTAGAAAAACATTGAATATATAATACTTATATTTTACCCTTTAAATCTTAATATCCAATTGCAGCTCCATTTTCCTTTTACAGTTGTCTACACCCATGCTTCTCTTTTATCTTCAAGCCACAACCACACTAAATGACATTTTTACATTTTTTTATGTTTAATTCAAACTTTAAAAAATATGAATTTTCTATATTTATTTTTATTGTAGGTTCTACTATTGCAGTTTCATTTATATTGAATTTTTGGTGCTATTGAATTTTAATAGAGTAATTTGATTATAATTTTTAGTAATTATTTTTTTTAGAAAATTTCTATTGTAATTTTTATAATATGACTTGATATTTGATGTTTTATGTAGTGAACTAAAGATTTATTATAGATATTTGTTTGTAAACCATTAATATTATTATTAAAAAATATAAAAAGTATATAAAATTAAACTGGAAACCGATCTCATCCAACCTGCAATTATTGATTGGATTGAATTGATTTTTGTATATCCGTGAATTGGGTTGGATAAAAAAATTTTCAACCCGCAAATTATGAATTGGATTGAATATTATATCTAATCTGCGCCAATCCGATCTGCGAACACCTCTAGCACCCATAATAGTGACATGAATAAATTAATTAGAAATGCATCCCCCGGTATAAAACAAGTAATTAGACAACGAACAATAATAATATTAATTAATTAATAGAGTTGAATTAAGCTTTGATTACTCTTAGATTTGCGAATCCATTCCCACTTTGACAGAATCCGACACAAGGGATTACAATATATACATTGAATCAGCGAGTTTGAGCTAACATGAATGGAATTAATAATATTTGTTTATTTTTAAAAACTATATATGCAATTATGTTGGCTTAATTAATAATAAATGTAAAAGTCAGTCACATCTTCATCAATTTTTTAATTAAACTATAACTTTCAAGTTCAAG
>CATIWF010032774.1:0-13280 GCA_949630135.1 Balakata baccata
GAAAGTATAAAGGTATAAATTCTGAATTTTCTTTAGTTAAATTAGTTTTAATTGGCACATATATAATCCTTTGATTCGGGTTTTGAAAAATTTTATTTTCCGCTGCGTAACATGTATGTGATACATGCTCAAAACCCATCACCTTGTACATATAGATGTATGTGGACCAATGTTCATGCATACCATAAATGGTTTTGGCTACTTCATTACCTTAATTATGATCGCTCATAATTCGGGTATTTGTATATGGTGAGATACAAATTTGAAACATTTGAAATGTTCAAAGAATTCAAAAATGAAGTAGAGGAACAATTCAGTAAAAGTATTAAGACACTTAGATTAGGTCAAAGTGAAATAATACTTAAGCTAAATATTTTAATGTCATATAAGAGATAATAAGATTTTATCTAAATGAACCATATCTTATATGGCATAGCATAATGATGTGGCTAAAAGGAGTAGCCGAACCTTGTTAAACATTATGAGGTACATAATAAGCTTTTAAAATTCCTTAAAGTTCCTTTTATGGTCACGCACATGAGATTACGTTTATGTGATAACTATAATACATTATCAGTTAGTTGATATTGTTCCATATAAGATATGAAATAACATAAAGCCTATTCTTTCATAAATGAAAGTTTAGGATTATCCTGCTTAAGAGAAGTAGATAATGTTGGATTAGTTAAAAGCTCAATCTAGCCCAATGTCTATATGTGGGATTACTAATGAGTCATTTGGTTATCAGTTTTACCACTATTTAAAGCAAAAGGTGTTTGTTGCAAATAATGCTATTTTCCAAGAAAAGAGTTTCTTCTGCAATAAGATAGTAGGAGCAAGAATGAACTTGATGAAGTTCAAATATATATTCAAGCAGACACAAATCAACTGACAAAGCCTAAATATGTTATTTATATAGATGAAGTAATAGTAAGACCTTATGAAACACAAGAGCTTCATAAGTAAAGTAGGATACGGGCTGTTTTTAAGAGAAATCGATCTCTTATAATTGAACAAAAGGTCGTATTGCTCATAGAGGATGATGAGCCTACTACTTATGAAGAGACTCTGAAAAGTTCAGAATATGACTAATGACTATAAGCCATTGGTCAAATTTGGATTCCATGTTTATAAACCAAGTATAGGCTTTGATTAACGCACCTAATGGGATAAAACCCCATTGGCTACAAGCGGGTCTTCAAGAAAAGTCCGATATGGAAGGTAATGTAGTTGCCTATAAAGCTAGAGTTAGTTGTTAAAAGACATCGTTAAAGACAACAGTTGGCTTTGACAAGACCTTTTACTCCATATACTATGCTTAAATCCATCATGTTACTCCTAGTCATTACTACTCATTATGATGAGATTTTGCAAATGGATATGAAAACAGGTTTCATTATAGAAATCTGTCTTAAGATGTGTATATGACACAACCTAAGAGATTCATATCTAATGATGGTGAAATAGGATACAAATTGCAAAATCCTTTGATGGATTAGTGCAAACATCCGTGAGTTGAAACATCTAAATTGATGAGATAATCAAAGAGTTTGTTTTCTCACAATATTGGGATGATTCATGTGTTTTCAAGAAGGTTAGTGGGAGTGCCATTTTGCTCCTAGTGAAGTATGTGGAAGACATACTATTAGTAGGAAATGATCTCTCATTTCTAAGTTAGTCAATTTGTTACTCTAAAATAATTCTCCAAAAAGGATTTTAAAAGTAACCTATCAAAAGGGGATTAAGATCTATAGAGATAGATCTAAGGTTACTCATTCTTTCTTAGTCTACATAGCTAAGATATTAAAGTGATTAGCATGAAGTAGTCTATGAGAGGATCTATTCTTATGATCGATAGGATTACCATATGATTGTCTCATAGAAGCCCATCTAATGTACTTGGCTACTCTTAGCAAACATCCACATGTTAACATTGAACATCTCATGCTTACAGATTATGAGATATACTGCTTGATCCAATCAAGGAATATAACATGTGCTAGTCTATTCGGATTAATAATGTCCCGTCTCACTAATCCTATGACTAGGGATAATTTAGATACTAACATAATTACACATAATAAGAATCTCATTATCATGATTCCTTCATGCTATGTTATGTATCAAGGGCTTCATTAATTGATTTAAGGTCGCTATTAATTCATATAACAAATGAATACCAAATTAATAAAAATGCCTTTTATTAATTAAATAAATATGAACAATAAGTGCTAAAGGTTATTGCCTATAGAACACTTCTCTAACAACCTCCCACTTGCACTAAAGCTAATCGCCTTTATATTGAATTCCATAGGCGAGTATATAAGAATCATATTTCCTATGGGGAAGTTGCTTAGTTAGAGGATCAACTATATTCTGATCAGTGGACACTTTCTCTACTTTTACATAATTACTACCAATGATTTCTCTAATCAAATGGTGTCTTCTGAGTACGTGTTTGGACTTCTGATAAGACCGTGGCTCCTTTGCTTGCGTAATGGCTCTATTGTTGTCACAGTACAATTGCATTAGACCAACAATGCTAGGAACCACTCCAAGTTCAATGATGAATTTCCTAATCCAAACTGCCTCCTTTCCTGCTTCGGAAGCTGCTATGCACTTTACTTCAGTTGTGGAATCAGCAGTCGTTTCTTGTTTGGAACTCTACCAACTGACTACTTCACCATTAAGTGTGAACATATAACTTGACTAGGATTTTGAGTCATCCTTATCAGGTCGGAAACTAGCATCGGTTTACCCACTCACTACAAGATCTCCATCTCTATATACTAAGAATATATCCTTAGTCCTTTTCAAGTACTTGAGGATATTCTTAACAGCCACCCAATGACCCTCACTAGGGTCCGATTGGTATTTGCTGGTGGTGCTCAGAGCATATGATACTTCGGTTCTTGTACATATCATAGCATACATGATTGATCCTATAGCTAAAGCATATGGAATTATACTCATGTGAGTCCTCTTATCTTATGTCTTTGAACACATAAATTTTAAGAGAGTAATTCCATGGGTCATGGGAATATATCATCCCTTAGACTACTCCGTGTTAAACCTCTTTAGTACCTTGTCTATGTATGTAGACTGTGAAAGACCGAGCAACCTTTTATATCTATCTCTATAGATTCTTATTTCCAAAATGTAAGCTGCTTCTCCAAGATCTTTCACAGAGAAATTCTTGGATAACCAGATTTTGACCGATTGCAAGACTGAGATATTGTTTGCCATTAGCAATATGTCATCTACATATAAAACAAGGAACACGATTGCACTCCCACTAACCTTCTTGTACACATACGGCTCATCCAGATTTTATGAGAAACTAAACTGTTGGATTGTCTCATTAAATCGGATATTCCAACTCCTGGATGGTTGTTTCAATCCATAAATTGATTTTTGAAGCTTGCATAACTTTTTATTATCTTCCACAAAGTTATAATATTCTATCACAAGTCTTTTCAATTGTATAAGACATTTAACTGTTGAACTTTTAAATATATACTTTAAACTTCCACATTTCTTCGCAATCAAGCTTGTCAAATTGGAAAAAATAACTTGCTTATAAGTTCCTTGTTCACATGATCAAGTATTCCAATAATAACCTAAATAATAATGTATATCTTTAATGAACACAAAGGGCCAGTTATTAGAATTTATTCCATATCAAAATTAATTTAGAAGAAATTTGCTTTACCACATTAGAAAATATTGCAATATGTTAAGTTATATTTACAATTCATATCAAACAATATTTAATGAATAACATGATTAATCAATTAAAATTTTATTGTTATTAAAAATACTTATTTACATGCAAGTAGTGTAAGAAATTAAGTATTATATGTAACACTAAAACTTAAAATAATAAAGAAAATTTCAAAACATTGACAACCTAAAAGCTAGCTAGCTTTTGATTGCGAAAAACTGATATATATAAATAATATTTATATGTCTTTTCGACAATGATATTTAATTAATATCAATTTTATATTACAACACATAAATTTAGTGCGTAAAAAAATGAAGCTAAAACCTTTCAAATTTCACTTGAAAAAAAAGGGTGAAACTAATAATGTAAATGATGCCACTATTTTAAAATAGTGATTATATTATAAAATGAATGAGAAATGATCATGCAGATGTCTTTTTTTGTATTTGAAGTGTATGATAGAAAATGAATGAGAAAATATTAGTAGCTAGGAGAGGAAACGGTTAGGAACTGCCGGTTCTACAATTTTAATTTCTTGAAACCGGATTGGAACCGTCCAGGAGATGTTTAGAATCAGTTCAAAACTACCAGTTTGGCTAGTTCCAAAAATTAATTTTATATATTTTATAAATTTAATTAATTAAATAAAAATGTATATATATAAGCCCAAAAAAATTGAGCTTATATTAAATAGCATATGCCACGTGAGAAATTCTAAAAGAGGAGTGTTCTCTTTTTTTTTAAGGAACGAGAACATTACTCTTTTTTGAATTAAGCAATATGTGGAATAAAAATAGACACATGTACATTTTTATACTTTTATCACACGTTGTGTAAATTAGAAAATGGTTGTGTTCTTTTCTTTATAAGAAAGGAAAACATTCATTTTTTAGAGTCATTCACATGTCATTTGTTATGGTTTCAATTTTCTTGAATTTGTGTATTGAGTTAATATTTATTCATGTATATATTCAGGGGTGGGAACTATGAATCGGAACTGATGGTTCATGGTTATAGTAATAATGGACCGGACTCTTTCCCCTTCTAGCCACAGTATAGGTTGAGACTAGAATTAGCATTGAGTGATCTGGCTTGTTTCAATCCTCAGTTAGGTTTCCATTAAGGAAAGCTATCTTTACATCCATTTGCCATATCTCATAATCATAATGAGCAACAATGGCTAGGAGCATCTTTGTGGATTTAAGCATAGCTACTGGGCTAAAAGTCTCGTCATAATCAATTCCTTATCTTTGACGATACCTTTTAGCTACCAATCTAGCTTTATAGGTAACCACATTACCATCCATGTTAGTTTTGTTCTTGAAAACCCATTTGCACCCTATGGGCTTTATCCCTTCAAGTGGGTTAACTAAAGTCCATACTTGGTTTTTATACATGGAATTCATTTTTGACTTCATGGCTTTGAGCCATCTGTTAGATTCTGAACTATTCAAAGCTTTTCCATAGGTAATAGGCTCATCATCTTCTATGGGCAATACATCATTCTGTTTGCCTATAAGAAATCTATATCTCTTTGGAATAGTGTGTATCCTACTGGACCTATGAAGTTCTTGTGCTTCAGAAGGTTGAGCTACCATCTCATTTGTATGAGTAGTAGGCTTAGGTTCAGGCAGTTGATCAGCGTGTACTTGAGCATCTTGAACTTCCTCAAGTTCAATTTTGCTCACACTATCTCCTTTTAGAAGAAACTCTTTCTCCAAAAAAAAAAAAATAGCATGTCTTGAAACAAATACTTTTTGTTCCAAGGAATGGTAGAATTGATATCCATATGATGTTTTAGAATATCCCACAAATAGATTTAGCTTCCAACTTATCTGATATTGTCTGCTTCATATAAGCAGGACAACCCCAAACTCTCATGTAAGAACGTGTGGGCCTTCTGTTATTCCATATCTCATATAGAGTAACATCAACTGACTTCGAAGGGACTCCATTCAAAATATAAATGGCAGTCTCTAATGCATGAACACAAAATGATTTAGGTAGTTCTGCAAAGCTCATCATTGACCTTACTATATCCAACAAGGTTCGGTTTCTCCTTTTAGCCACTCCATTGTGTTGTGGTATGTAAGGTGGATTCCACTGGGATAATATCCCATTATCCCTAAGATAGTCAAGAAACTCTTGGCTCAAGTATTCTCCATCCTGATCAGATCGAAGTGTTTTAATACCTTTCCCAAGTTGTTTTTCTACTACATTTCTGAATTTTTTGAACTTTTCAAAAGCTTTATATTTGAATCTCATAAGATATACATACCCAAATTGTCAATAGTTATCGCTAAAGGTAACGAAGTAGATGAAACCACCTCTGGCATGCGTGGATATTGGATCATATACATCTGAATGTATTAAGTCTAATAGTCCATTAGCACATTCACCCTTTCTCTTAAAGGGCAGTTTTGTCATCTTGCCTAATAAGCAAGATTCACATGTGTCATATGATTCATAATCAAATGACCCCAAACTACCACTTTTGTATATCTTAGTCATGCGTCTCTCAATTATATAACCAAGGTGACAATGCCATAAATAAGATGATTTCAACAAATCTTGTTTATGCCTCTTATTGTCATTGATATTTAAAATTGGATTTGACATATCTAATATGTATATACCATTGCATTATGTACCACTAGTATAAAGAATACCATTCAACATAATAGAACAACAATTGTTGCTTAAAGCCAAATGGAAACCATCTTTATTTAAACTAGAAACAGAAATTATGTTTTTAGTTAAAGCAGGTACACAAAAGCAATTGTCCAAATTTAAAATAAGCCCACTATAGAGAGTCAATACATAAGTTCCTACAGCTAATGCAGCAACTCTTGATCAATTACCAATGCTCAGGTCCGACTCTCCCTTATTGAGTTGCCTACTGTTCCTTAGGCCTTGAATATCAGTGCATATGTGTGAGCCATAACCGGTATCTAATACCTATATATTATTATTAGAAATAGTAATAACCTCAATAACATAAATACCTGAAGTAGATAGGACATCAAATGTCTTTTTCTTCAAGGACTCCAAGTAGGCCTTGCAGTTCCTCTTCCAATGGTCATCCTTGCCACAATGGAAGCAAGTCCCTTTTAGGGCAGTCTCTTTGGCCTTCTTCTTAGCCACGCCTCCTTTAGGCTTTATGAACTTCTTCTTATTCTTGTTCTTCTTCTTAGAACTAGATGAGTCCATCAGCATCACAGCCTTACAATCCTTCTTGATAGATGACTCAACTGTCTTGAGCATATTGATCAGCTCAGGAATAGTGGTGGAAATATGGTTCATCCTATAATTAAGAACAAAATGTGCATAACTATCGGTCAAACCACTGAGAATTAAGTCTATACTTAATTCATAGTCCATCACAAATCCCAAGGAGGCCAACCTCTTAATATAGCTATTCATCTTCAGAGCATATTGCACTGGAGATATCCCCTCTATCATCTTGGAGAGGAAGAGCGGCTTAGAGATCTTGAACCTTTCAAATCATGCTTGGTCGTCAAAAATCTCCTAAGATGATAGACCATGGTGTTAGCATCTATAGCTTCATGTTGCTTTTGCAACTCTGATGATATAGTAGCAAGCATAATATAGCTTGCCATCTCACTGCCATCAAGATGCTTCTTATAAACCTTTTGAACCTCTTTAGAATCATCAGCAGCAGGAGAATTGCGAAGTGGCTTATCTAGACAGAGCGTATTTTTTTAGATTTGAAAACTATTCTCAAATTCCTAAGCCAGTCTAGGAAATTAGGTCCAGCCAACTTGTTTAATTCCATTAAAGATCGCAAATTCACACTCGTAGACATGATGTTGATTTTAGCAACCTAAATGTAAAAAGAGCATGTTAGAATGTATGTGAAAAATGCATGATTATTTAATAAATTGCATTATAACTCCCACTATTTTATTGCAAGTCCAAAGCCCTCTCTATGAACCCAAGAAAACCTATATAGAAGTTCTCCTAGTGGGTCGATATCCAATTTGCTAAGAATGACCTTGAGGCAACTCAACAAACCATCCTTAGTTTAGTTGGTAGGTATCTGATCCATACCAATTGCATTTCCATGCAACTATCGAATTTTGTGCTATCAATTAATTGATGTATGCACACACGTTAGACTATCAACTCTTGATATGTGCACATCCTATGTACACTTACCTAACTTTGCCTCCAATACTCATTGACCTTGGCACAAATCCAACAAATCAATTATATTGGTTAAGTCGAACCCATTAATCATGAAATCTAATTTCAATAGTTCGAACATATTCTTATAGAGTGAGCTTGAGGCAACTCAACAACTCTAACTCTAGAAGAACATTGGTTCTCCCCACATTAATGGCGTAAGACATAATTATTTATTTAGGAGGGATTTTGAAAAGAAATACATGAGAAAGAACAGATAAGCAGAAACACACATACCGTATTTACCATAAAACAAAATCACACATGCTCAATCACATTGGGCTTAAGTCTATAATCATCCATCATGCATTTCATACACCCCTAACATGCATTCTCTAATGTATAAAATTAAAATAAAATAGGTAGTGATAATTTTGGATTGCAAATTTGAAAGTTGATTCAACACTTGAACCGAAATTGCCTATTTTTGTTATTTCAGTCAATTTAATTTTGTATGTCATTTTAATGTAGAATTTAATAATTAATCAAATTAAATTAAATTCCATATTTCCAAAATTAATTCACCTTAAAACCAAATTATTATAATATTAAAAATTAAACAATTTAATTTTAACATACATGTCACTTTCTAGTCACACTAGATATGTCATTTGCTCAACTTATATTAAATCAAAATTAATTTCAAAAAATTTTCAAAATTTTCATAACCTCAAATCATCATTCTAAACACCTTTAGGTCAGCTTAAGTGTATCAAAATAATTTTGGCACAAACCAAAATTATCAAGATAGACGAACTAATACATAAGATGCTCAAAATAACCCATTTACCATCTAGAATTAATTTGGAAATTTAAATTTGAGCAAATTAATTTTGACATGTATATAACATCAAAATAACATATTTGTAATCACATAAAAATTATTTCAAAGTGCTGGAAACGAAATATTCACATACAAAAAATCAAACAATTTTTAATTAATTATTAGATACTTTTAGAGGTTAAACACATTCTCAATGTCTAAATAATTTTACCATAATCAAATTATAAGAAAAATATGAACAGCCCCAAAAATTAAACCAAATAACATCACATGTTCATCAACAATGCAATTTTCAGCAATTTTGTAATAAATTTGAAATTAATTATTTGAATCATATTCAAACCATTTTTTAATCAATGTAATCATAGAAAGAAAAATATGTAAAACAAATTTTACAAATTAATTTCAAATTTAAAAACCAAAAAATCCAAAATCATCAAAATCATCCAATCCAATTGCACCTTTAATTAAAATTAATTTTAATGGGCACAACCTAGCTCTAATACCAATGAAAAGTTTTGGGTATGTATCACATACATATTACGTAGTGGAATTAAAATTTTTTCAAAATCCGAAACAAGAGAATCGGCTTGTGCCAATTAAAACTAATTTAACAAAGCAAAATTCATAAATTATACCTTTATAATTTCTTGACTTTTCTTCAATTTCTCACCTTGTTGGGTTATAGCAAACCATAACAATCCAATCTCAGATTTTCTCTAACAATATCCACGCAAAGAAGAGAGAATGAAACCACTAGGGAGATGGCTTGAACACACCTCAAAGTGCTAGCAATGATATGTATTCATTTGAGAGAAAAATTAAACTCTTTAATTTTTCTTGTTGTTTCCAAAAATTTTTCTTCAATAAATTTTTTTTTTTGTCTATTTTCTGTCTTTTGGAGTCTTTTAGATCCAAAAGAATATCAATTTCATAGAGCAAAAATTAAGAGAAGAGAAAATGAGGAGTTATGAGAGTTATGGTCATTAAGGCCTAATAAAATGTGATTTGTGAGCTGCTGCATGCGCCTAGGCCTGCTAGGCCAACAGACCCGTCAACTCTCCCGAGCGATTTTTTCCCGCAATCTTATTGCAAACCAACTTGAAATAATTCTCTCATATTTTTGGATCCCATCTAACGCCATTTTGCTCATTTTTCACATCTCTAAAGTGTGTGACCCATTAAGTTCCCGGTTATATTGGCCACTTAAATTATCAATTAATTTAAGCAAGTCATGAACGGTATTTAACAATACATCATGACCCCTGATTAACTAGAAAATCAGTGGTTTGACTACAAATCTTTCCATAGACAATTTCTGTGCAATTTAGCCTTTTACCATTCTATACCTCACTCGGTTAATGTGATAATGTGACAATGTGACAATTTCCGCTAGACTGACTACATCATACCTAGCCCAATTGATGTTGGATCTTGTCTTGAAGACTAATTACTCTATTACACATGTTATTGAAGATCTTCTTCATGACATTTCCACTCTGGCCAGAAATTCCGAGTAATATCCCAACAAGTAGCCATGGGTATACACTCTCTCTATTCGGAGTGGTGAATCCTTTGTTAGCTACCCAATTACCTTCGAATACCTCAAGGTGTACCCAATCACCACCCTATGAGCAACCTTTATGAGGTAACAAGGAATAAAGTCAAAGTACAGAATTAGTATCCAAGATATCCTTGAGTACCTCAAGTCTAAGGATACTTTCACCATTGCTATGATGAGACTATCATTGACATTTGAATGGAATATCCATATGACTGTCTCATAGAAGGTCATCCAATGTACTTGACTACTCTTAGCAAGCATCCACATGTTAATTCTAAACATCTCATGCTTACAAATTATGAGATCTACTATTTGATCAAATCAAGGAATATAACATGTGATAGTCTACTAGGATTAATAATGTCCCGTCTCATTAATCCTATGGCCAGGAATAATTTAGATACTAACATAATTACACATGATAAGAATCTCATTTTCATGATCTCATCATGATTTCCTTCATGCTATGTTTTGTATCAAGGATTTCATTAATTGATTTAAGATCACTATCAACTCATAACAAATGAATACCAAACTAATGAAAATGACTTTTATTAATTAAATAAATATGTACAATAAGTGCTAAAGGTAATTGCTTTTAGAGTACTTCTCTAACAACAATATTATTATGGATAACCAGAGCATAGACGCCAATATGTTAATGAAAATAGTTCATCCTAGACTAACAAACCAAAACCTAAGTCATCCAAATAGAGAAGACCTAATCAAGCGATAGCATCTCATGAACACATGATGCTTGTAGGTGGGAGGAGGGAGAAATGGGTCTAAGATCAGTACTTTGATTGTTAATAAATAAGTTGACATGCAAATTGATCAATTTCTACAGAAGAAAAAGGCATCGCCAAGTCCTAATTATTTCAAAAACCCAGCTACTCCTCATTCTTTAAGCCCTCTTAAGAATCTTAAAGATGATGATTCTAAGAATCTAGAAACTTAGCATTTTGATGATGATAAAGAGAGTTGGATAGAACCAGAAGCCTTTGAAGCTAGAACCGATACACAGGAGTGTGAAGATTTTTTCTGAGTTATCATGGTGTTGTATTTCTCTCTCTATATTTTCTTTATTAACGATTATTCTCTTTTGGAATGTTAAAGGTGTAGCTACAAAAGTGTTTAGTTGCACTATCAAGGATCTAGTTCAGACATATTGTATTTGTATTCTTAGCTTGGTTAAACCCAAAATCAATGGAAACTAAGCTAATAAAGCTTGTTGGCAGCTCTATTTAAAAAATTAGGTGCGGGTGGAGGCAGTGGGATATAGCGGTGGGATATGGTTATGCTAGGATGGCAATAAACTTTAGCTTCAAATTCTAGTGACTAACCCTCAATTTATCCATTGTCATGTTTGTAGGGATTACTCATGCACATCAGATATACAAACATAGTGAAATTTAAAATTTTGTAATCCCAAATTAATGGAACAATATATGTTGCCTTAACCAATTAACCAACCATAGAAGGTTTGAAGAAGATAACCTTATATCAGAGCTTCCAAACTTCATTTTGCCTTACCAGGTTATCACAAACCATAGTAATCCTTCCTATGATCAGCTCTAATGATAGTCCACACAAAGAATACGAAGAAGAAAAACTTTAGGCTATGGGTTTTGCACGATCTCTTGTGCTAGCGAGATATGATGCAAAGGAGAAGAGGGAAGAACGAAAACCCTTTTTTTCTTTTGTTGGCAACTCTACTTGAATGTCAGAAAAGGGACTATTTATAGTCCTTGAGCAATTAGAGTTCAGAACCCTCACTTAAAGAATCTTAATCATATTAGATTTCCTATTCTAACGTCGATCCCGATCGGGACACTCCTTTCTTGGTCAGGAAATGCCCACATCTTGCAATTCCTAGTCATGACATTCCATGTCCCAATTAGGAATAATTGCAATTATAGTCCAGTAACAAATTATGATCGGGACACGTATGTCCTGACCGAGACACTATAGAAAACTATCTAGACCAAACTTTTCTCTCTCCGTTTGGATCCAATCCAATGGCTCATTTTCCTTCCTTTTCGCACCTTCAATACGTGTGACCCATTAGATTTCTGGTTATGTTGGCTACTCATATTAACATTTAATCTTGAGCAAGTCATGAACGATATCTAGCAACACATCATAACCCCCAATTAACCGGAAAGTCGATGGTTTGACTGCAAACCTTTCCATAAACAATATATGTGCAATTTGTACTCTCACCCTCACTATACCCCACTCGATTTAGAGTATGGTCTAAGTGTCAGCTCCCACTAGACTAACTATATTACATCTAGTCCAAATGGTGTTAGTACTTGTCATCGAGACTCATTACTCATAAAGATATATCTCCGAAGACCTTATTTAAGATAAGACAATCCTACTTTGGCCAAAGTCTAACACCTTATACCTATGAATATCACTTATACTTATATCATATTATCATATATTGCATAGAATAGAACATAGTCCTGTTTATAATGAGGGATAATTTTTTCTTTTTTTTGGATCATATAACATTATCACTTTGCAACATTTGACAGCTAAGCATCACATATGTTAACAATTCAGACACTATGTTCAATTATTTCAGTTAGAAAGGTTAAGCCAAATACACATTTGCACATCATTGCATATTTAGTAATTTATACATATACAGATACACAACCCAAAATACAAATGTCAAGTTCCTATACATATGTGCAATGCATGGAGAGAGATTAGTGAGACTCAGCCGGTGACCTGTGATCCATGTCCTCTATATGGTATGCACCTCCAAAATGAGCTAATTACTCTTCTTTGCCTGAAAGATGATGCAATTTGGTGAGTTGCAACTCAATGAGAATAATTATCAAAAACTTTCTAAAGTACTAAGTCAATCACAGTTACAAGTAGTAATTGTCATTCATACACATTTTGCATGTCATTCTATTTATCAATATCATATGAATATAAATAATATTAAATCATGTAAACATTTCATTTGCTTATACTTATGC
>CATIWF010032779.1:0-23882 GCA_949630135.1 Balakata baccata
AGCTTATGAGATCTACTGCTTGATCTAATCAAGGAGTATAACATGTGCTAGTCTATCCGGATCAACAATGTCCCGTCTTGTTAATCCTATGACTAGGGATAATTTAGATACAAACATAATTACACATGATAGGAATCTCATGATCATGATCCCATCATGATTTTCTTCATGCTATGTTTCATATCGTGGACTTTCATTAATCAGTTTAAGATCTATATCAATTCATATGCAAATGAATACTAATATAATGAAAGAATGCCTTTATGAATGTGTACACTAAGTGCTTAAGGCGATTGCCTTTTGGGCACATCTCTAACAAAGGTGACTTTGTTTCCCTTATCACATAATTGACTCACACTTAAGAGGTTGTGCTTTAGACCATCAACAAACATTATATCATCAATGATTGAAATATCATTCAGTCCTATGGAACCAATGCCAATTACCTTACCCTTAGCATTGTTTCCAAAGGTGACCTTACCTCCATCCATATTTGAGACTTGGGAAGAGGTTTTTGTTTCCAGTCATATGCCTTGAGCATCCATTATCCAAGAGCCATACATTTTCATTGCTTGAGGATTTAAAGCACACATGTGGCACATAGATTCAAGTTTGGCTTTTAGGTACCCAAACAACCTTGGGTCCTTGGAGGTTAGTTTTTGAGAGATCCCAATGGGATTTCCTTATTAAACAATAATTGTTAATATGCCCAAACTCCATATAATAGTGGCATTGCTTAGTTTTAAAGGACTCTTGAATTTATATATATATATATATATGTATATATTTATAATTTATTCTATTAAAATTTAATAAATGTAATGATATAATTATTTATTTTTTATGTGTTTCTAAATATTGATGAATTACAAATGCAATGAGATTTTGAGATTGAAATATAATTTTTATCATAATGAATAATATACAATTTTATTGTTTTAATATTATTTTTGAACAATTTGATGAATTATTTTAATTTGAATGTGTTGAATTAAATTTTATGTTTTATTTTATCTATTTTATTTGATTATGTAGTAATTTATAATAGATTTTTTATATATTTTAAAAATTTTAATTATTTAATTAGTTTGATTTTATTTTAGTTTAAAATTTTGAATAATAAACAGATAATATTAATCGGGTTGAGATAGGTAGGTGTGTTAACAATAAATTTTTAAACGGGTTTGGGGTGAATTTGGATAGTTGTATATATAATCGGGTTCGGGTATGACAATTTTTACAGATACTCTATCCGTTATCATCCCTAATAAAATAGACTAAAAACGAAATAAAAAGAACAACTTATAGAATAAATTGATCGAGTAAAAATGATAAAAATAGACAAATAAAGATGATTGGATATATCTTTATTTGCAATCTCTTATGAGTTGATAGAATTTTGACAAGGATTAAAAGTTGCATGCTTACATCTTTGTAAGTAATTTCGTATTGTGAATTTTATAATTAATATCAGAATATAATATGCTAAAATTGTTAGAAGTTAATTATTTTAAGGTGTACATATGTGACCTTAAAATATTGAAAATGTTGATGAGTTAAGATCAATTGCAAAAATCCAACACTTTCAAAGAAAATTCATTTTAGTTTTTTTTTTTTAATAAAAGGTTGAGGCCAGTAATCACAAACACCTAATTTCAATTAGGTTGGTACTATGTATCATTCACATCACGTGACTGGACTAAAATATTATTAAAATAAAAATAAAAGTATACAAAGTATTCCATCAAATTACATAAAACGGTAGCTCTCTCTGCGGCTAAAATCATAATAAAATAAGTCAAGGTAAAAATTTGGACATGTACTCCACCAAGTATCCGCATTGATAAATGCTCCATATTTTGGAATTAATTACATTCATAGTCACTAAATTTTATATTAATTGCATTTAAATCACAATTTTTTATTTTGCAATACTAAAATCATTGAACTTTATAAATTATTACAAAAAAGTTATCGTCAACCAATTTTGACGAGTTGTTAACCAGAAAACTAACATGACAGTCAGATTTTACCGCGTCACTTGACACGCAGAACGTAGTGACACGTCAAATGCTATTTTTTAATTAACATATTTGATTTTTAACTCATTCAAAAATATAATGTAGTGTTTATCCGGCATCTAACGTGTCATTACGTCCCATGTGTCAAGTGAAATGGTAAAATCCGACTACCATGTCATTGTCATATCAGTTTTCTGACTGATAACTTATCAAAATTGATTATCGATGATTTTTTTCCAATAATTTATGAAGTTCAGTAATTTTAGTATTATAAAACAAAAAATTGTGATACATGTGTAAATAATACAAAGTTTAGTGACTACAAATGTAATTAACCATATGTTTTGCCACCGAGAAAATTCATTTTAGTTGGAGGCATAGCTTGCTTCCAAATGTCAGCAAAGTTAATATACGGCCCCAACCCCCACTCCAAGAAAAAGAAATGACAGAATGACTTTCTTTTAGTTTCTATCACTATTTTATAAAAATAAAATATTGAATTAATAAATATCGACTAGTTCTCTACTCCATAGAGATATGTTAGCCTTTTTCTCTAAATTATTTCTGTTATACCTTTTTCTATCATTTGAACCATTAATACTTTTGAACTGATGATGATGATACTGAGTAGCACTGTTGTTTTTTGAACTGGATCGATTGGGTTGGGTGGATAAGGAAGTGCTGAAAAAGTAAGATAGGGGCGCCAACATTAAGTGCATAAACTTTCTAAGGAAAAATGATGACAAATTTTGTGCCAAAAAAAAATTGCTGAAAGGATTACTGCCACTGAAATAGACCTCTCTTTTCTTTTTCCTGCACTCACTCGCAGTCTTCTTAGCCACAAGAGTGATACAGCAATAATCCCGTGGGATTACTGACTTTTATGTCGACATCAATCCTTCAGACACACTTATGGGTGGCAAAATCACTCATATCCATTTGTTCACCCATATTTATCTATTTAAATATGGATATAAATTATAAATGGATAATTTAAATATAAATAGATAAAAAGTAAATTCAACTTATTTCAACCCATTAATATATAGATTAGAAGAGTTGGATATGGATATGAGATATCCATTTTAATCCATATATAAATTTAAAAAAAATAACTTAATTTTTTTGGCAGCAATTTTTTTTATTAAATTACTTATAAAGTTTTTAGAAATATTACTGAATATATTAGCTATTTTTAGTCATTTTTATTTGTGTACTTAAAAATTTTTAATATTGTTTTTTTCCAAATTTTTATTAATAAAAAATAAATTCAGGGAATTTGTAGTTAATATATAATTATTACTAATTGTTTGCTGTAAAAAATTATTATTTTTTTACAGTAAAAATTTTAATACTTTTAAAAAAAATAGTTTTTGCTATAATTTTTTAAGAAACAAATTAATAATTATACAATTAATATGTCCCGTTTGTTTGTTTGAGGCATCTATTGATGCATACGAATTGATATCAAATGAGTCGGACCTACTTGAAACCAAGTACATTGTGTTCGAAATAGCATCAATACGATCGAAGTCTAAGTATAAATTAAAAAAAGTGAAAAATTAGTATATAAACTTACGGTGGTAAGCTATTAATTGAGACCGATAAGAGGGGCTAACCCATTTTAGTTAATTAGGAACTCAATTTTGGTTTTTAATATGATACTTTAATTTTGATTTTTATTCAATTATAAGAAAATAATTTAAAGTCACACATTAAAAATTTTGAAAATCAATGAAAATTAATAATAATAACAATAATAATTTATTTAAAATATTTAATGACTAACAATATTTTATAAAATTTTAATATTTAATGAGAAAAAGTCAAATTTTGAGATAAATTATTTCATATAAATTATTTTTATATATTAAATCGATAAATAGATGGATTAAGGTTAAATGTATGGGTACTCAACTATCCATATAATAATTAAATAAGTCATAAATGGGTAAATGGATGACATACAACCAACCCATCTATATCCAACCTATACCCACTCATTTGCCATTCCTAAGTCATACACACAAGTCCAAGCTAGAATTTTATGCTTAAGAAATCAAGTTCAATATTACTATGGATATAAATAAATTTTTAGTAGTACAAAAAAGGGTCATATGTGGCCGCTACTTTGAATTTTATATGTCTATTATTAGGGCTAAGACACACACACAAGATCGAGCTAGAATTTTATGCTTAGGAAATCAAGTTCAATATTACAATACATACAAATAAAACTTCACTAGTACAAAAAAGGATCATATCTAGATATTATTTTGAATTTTATGTATCTATTATTAGGGAGACACATATGAAAGAGACGTGTATGAAGAGTTGATTTTATGCGAATGTCATTGATAGATGCATATAC
The DNA here is from genome assembly GCA_949630135.1 of Balakata baccata. Lineage (NCBI taxonomy): Eukaryota > Viridiplantae > Streptophyta > Magnoliopsida > Malpighiales > Euphorbiaceae > Balakata > Balakata baccata. The sequence goes on from CATIWF010032779.1 coordinate 4,393, forward strand.
TAGACTATATGTAATTGCTTTTTATAAAAAGTAGCTGCGTATAGTCATACTATACATGACTACTTTTTCAAAAAAAGCATACCTATATACTTTGATTATATGCATCTACTTTTTATAAACAGTAGACCTGTATTATTATTATTTTGTTACAAAATAATATGTAGCAACCTATAATCTGTTTCAATATAATATGCTTCCAATTTACATGCATCTCATTTCAATTCACAAGCCACAATAAGCTTTCTAACACCCAAACTCAACTTCACAAGCCACAATAGACATCCAAAACAAGTCATAATACTCAACAATTAAACAGTAAAACACAAGCAAACAATCCAAATTGCAGCACAACATACATAAGTAACAATTGTAATACAATTTACAATTTCAAAATATCAATCTAAGATATAAAAAATTTTTATACACTCACTTACAAAGTAATTGGATTATATTTGTCGAATTTCATCTATATTTTCTGAAGTATATAGTCCATGTTGAAAAGCCTATAAAACAAATTAAACACAAAATAGAAAACATGATAAAAATTCTAATAGCTAGCTATCATACTTTAAATAAATTGTATAGCTAGTATTAGAAATAACATACTTTGTTCAATGTGTTATCCCTGCTATGATGCATTACAATTTTGTACATATACCTCATTACGTAATATCCACATTCATCACTTCCGACTTATTGAGGGCTCTAGAAATAAAAAACAAAGAAAAAAACAAATAAAAGAATATTAATTAACTTCTAAAAAATTCAATCTAACTAGTAATTAGAAATATAAAATTCTTGCTGAAATGAAATTCCAATTTAGCTTAGTGCCTCTACTTATTCCACCGTGCATACAATAAAATTTAAATATGCTGGAAAATAAGTATATATCACTACATGCACTAAATATGTTGAAAAATGCACAAAAATGTAGAAGTTATTACCTAAGGTGGCCTTTCATACTTATGTTTCTACTTGCTTGGCCTAGATGATCCATAAAAAAGACCTCACCCTGTTCACAACATAATACTATCAACATTCAATGTTGACTATAGATGTAAAATTATGTTGAAATTAATAAAAATATCAGAATAAAAAGTTAAACAAACATAGATAAATGCAAATTTTATCTTACTACTCAAAGTATGGATGTAGAATGAAATTTATCTCGCTGTTCTCCCATAGCACCTACCATATTTCTTTCCACTGTAATGGTCTCTGTGTATATCAAATTTAAGATATATATGGATATAGAAATCCAATCAGTGTAGAGGATATAGTGCACAAAGTATGAAGGTATCTGAATGCATAAATCACAAAATCGACCTAAATTAATACTATCTTCAAATATAGCAGTTCGATCTTCAAATAATAAAAATATTTGTTATAATCTTATAGCATAAAAATACGAATGACTAAGATATCAAGCCATTCCATAGAGAGAAATTGAGTGACATCTTCCAAATCGATCATAATCTTGTAATCATTATATGTTGGATACCTAAATACTTTAGTTATAGGAACTTCAAATAGTTATAGGAACATGCATCAAATACATTTACGTAGTGGAAATTAAACATTTATTAAATCCAAAACCCACAAATACCCTATGTAATTCATAGTTGGAACAAACCATCACAATGGGAGAAGATGATTACATCTTTCTTTTCATTCTTCTTTTCAGGAATTCTATTAATTATTATTTAGTTATATTTATTAATTATTATTTATCAATGGATTAGAATTAATTATATTATAAATGGAATATTATTTATAAGAAGGTATCAACAACAACATGTTTTATTACAGGACAACTCATGATGTTCATATCGATCTATTATGCACCTCTGCATCTAGCATTGGGTAGACCTCATACAATAACTGTCCTATCGCAAACCATAACAATTCAAAATAAAATTGTCTCTAAAGATATCCACACAAAGGTAGAAGAAGAAAATCTCCAAGAGAGAGTATGGGAGAGATTTAATTGTTGTATCTCAAGTGAGGCAGCCACGAAAATAGTCTCAAATAAGGCTATTTATATGTCCTCTAATCAAAATTTGAATAGGGTTGGTAGAACCCTAGGTTTAAACTTCCTAATCAAATTAGATTTGCTGAACCAATAATGATAGCGAACTAAGTTCATGACCGTGAACTTGCTTGCTATAACGCAGTTAGTGCTCACGAAATTATTTTCACAATCGTGAACTTTTGCGACACCAAATTGACATCAAGATACAATATGGTTCATGGTCACTATCGCAATTGTGAATACCCTATTCGCAACTGCAAATTTCATAATTGCAAATCAGTTCATGACTACGAAATCTATTTCATGATCGTGAAACTATCCTGTCCTAGTTTTTCTCTCTCAATTTTGGCTTCAATCTAAAGCCCATTTTGCTTCTTCTTCAAACCTTCAATGTGTGTGACCTATTAGATTCACAATTATATTGGCCACTCAAATAATCTTGTGATTTTGAGTAGATCTAGCAACACATCATGCCTCTAATTAACCAAAAAGTATATGGTCTTACTATAAACCCTTCCATATAATCACCGTGTAATTCATTCTTTCACCTCACTATACCTCATTCAGTTCATAATATGGACTATTCATCCTTTCACTCATTATACTTCTTTCAGTTTAGAGTATGGACTATGTATTACCTTCCACTATGTCACATCTAGTCTAAATGCTATTAGTTCTTATTTATAGGATTCATTACTCAATCAGATATGTCTTCAAAGAGATGTCCACTTTAGCAAAAGATTTTCGAGTACTGATCTCCACAAGAGGCCTTAGGTATAATCTCCTTCTATTAGGAGCGGTTAATCCTTTATTGGCTACTTAACTATCTTCAAATACCTTAAGCTGGACCTAATCACCATTCTATGAGCGACTTCTGAGAGGTAATAAGGAATGGAGTCAAAGTACATAATCAGTATCCAATATAATCTTGATCACCTCAAGTCTAAGGATACTTACACCATTGCTATAGTAAGGCTTTCACTAATATAGAATAAAGAATCCATGTGATTGTCTCATGGCATGTCATCCAATATACTTGACTAATCTAGTAAGCATCCATATGTTAACTTTGAACATCATATGTCTACAGCTTATAAGATCAACTACTTGATCCAATTAAGGAGTATAATATGTGCTAGCCTATCCAGATTAACAATGTCTCATCTTATTAATCCCATAACTAGAGATCATTTAGATATAAATACAATTGCACATAATAGGAGTTTCACCATCATGATCTCATTATGATTTCCTTTATGTTGTGTTTCACATCAAGGACTTCATTAAGCAATTTAAGATCTATATCAATTCATATGTGAATGAATACAAAATAATGAAAATGTCTTTTATTGATAAATAAATGTGTAAATCAAGTGCTAAAGGTGATTGCCTTACCCCTCTAACATAATCTAACAACTAAGTCATGCATGTATCGTATGCGATCGCTTAAACTTGCCAAAATTTTCTCATTAACCAAATGCATATGTTGCGTTGTAGCTAATTCTTTTGATAAACTATTACCTTGTTTATTCATTGGCACCTTCTTTAATGGTTGATATTTTTTTCCCTACAGATAATAATAAATTATGACAATGTTATGACATATAAATTAAAATTAAGTGATAATACTAATTGTATTGTTCAATTATACAAGGAATTGCTACCTCTCTAAGGACCACGAGATTTTGCAGCCATTGAACAAAGTTCCCAATACATCCCCTACTATATGATGGTATTCTGTAGGCATATGAAGTTGCTCTTGTTCATATTCAGGAAATGGAAGATCCATAGATACCTTCATGTGATTGGGCAATAATGGTCTATTATGCACCATAGCATATGTTTGGGATGGATAAACCATACCCCTTGCCACAATCACCTTCTCTCGTACATGGTTAATAGCAAGTTTACACTTTGTAGATGTTTGTAAAATCATCTAAAACCAACATTAGTTACTCTAAAAGTGGTAAAATAAGTGTAAATGCAAGTGGAAGTGACAATGTAAGTGCATATCGGAAATGGTGGGTCTACAAAGTGGCAGCTACTTGGTATTAGGCAACCGTATGAAGGATCCATCTCCACCTCCATCTTAGAGGCAAATTGAGAGGAACTGCTAGTCCCATGCTGTAGAATCATGCTCTAAAGTTGAGCGATATATGCTTGAAACATTGTGTTGTTGGCCGTTAATTCGGCCTGGCATTCATACCTTAATTCGGCCTTGATGTCATCCCATGAGATGAAAAGGCATGGCCATGGTTCTAGAACCGGTAGTTCCATAGTCCTAGAAATTAGGGACCAGACTTGGACGGTTCTAGTCTAGGTTTGGACTGGTCGGGCCGATTCATGAACTTGTGGTTCAATTAGTTCCTAATAATATTTTTTAAATTTATTTATTAGTCATTATATTAAATCTTAATAATTTAAATTAATTTAGAAGAATGCAATCAAAATTATTATAGTGTATCCTTAATTTTTATCCATATAAAATGTAACTAATTGGGGTTAATTTTGAAAATAAAATTTTAATTTGTTTTTTTAGTAATTTGTTTATAAATTGAGAAAAAAAAATTCAAGTTAGAAAAAAATTGAGAAGTAATAAATTTTTAAGTTAGAAAAAAATTTTAAGTTATAAAAAACTTTTAAGAAGTAATAAATTTCAAAAAATTTAATTGGACTATCATGGGCTAAACTAAATCAAATTAATATTTTTATTCTAACTAACAATAAACTTAATTTTAAAAATTTGATTTTTAATGAAAAATATTAATATAAATAATTAAGCTTGAACTTAATTTTTTTACCATTAATTAAGTTGCCTATGAATCTTCTTGAGATTTAGAGAAATAAAAGTCTACGTATTTCTCTTATCTTTTAAATTTATTGACTACCTTTTTACCTTTATTAATCCGAATCGCCGATACCAGATGTGCCAACAGTTCTTGCGGTCATATATATTTCGTCATTGTATCCGTGTTTTTGAATATCTTGTTGTCTTAGCTTCACTTTGGTCCAATTATTGATGCACGCTTGAGCTTCTAATAATTTAGGAACTAAGTTAGATTGCATCTCATCCAAAATATTGCCTCTGGTACTAAAAGTTTGTTCAACTACAACAATTGAAATTAGACTTCCAAAAATTTGTATTGCAATTTGGGAGAGCACATAACAAGTGTTTTGGTGACGACTCCACTATTCATGAACTGGAAAAATCTTTACTTGCTTTGTCATTACCAAACTCAAAATTTATCGTTAAATAAATATTAAGTTCGGGTGAACCGGTGTATCAACGTCAAACGATCACCCCTTCTATTCACTCTCATCTTCACTAGAAGAAATATTTATTGAAGCAGGAATATTATATAAATTACTAAATTCATTAAATAATTCACTATTAATCATTCTAACTTCATTTACTAAAAACTCAATATTAACATCTTCCATAGAAAGACATTTATAATAATTTTGAAAATATTCAATTAACATCTCAATTATATATCTTAGGATAAAAAATACAACATACAAGATTAATTATAGAAATATGTTTAAAATAAGAAACCTTAACATCATGCAAAATAACATCATTTATATAGTTTTTAAATACATCAACAATATTGGTACATTGAGCCAATAATAAATAACATGGAGGATAACGAGCACCACTTAGAGTATATGTTACATCATTAAAAATTCCAAAATCTCGAAAAGACTTTGAACCGTCGATACCAAATATGCCAACGGTTCTTTCGGTCATATATATTTCGTTATTGTGTCCCTTTTTTGAATTTATTGTTGTCTTAACTCCGCTTTGGTCCAATCATTGATGCATGCTTGAGCTTCTAATGATTCAAGAGCTAAGTTAGATTACATCTCATCTAAAATATTACCTCCGGCACTAAAAGTTTGTTCAACTGCAACAGTTGAAATTAGACTTCCAAAAATTTGTTTCACAATTTGAGAGAGGACATGGTAAGTGTTTTGGTGACGATTCCACAATTCATGAACTGGAAAATCTTTACTTGGTTTGTTATTACCAAACTCTAAATTTATCGATAAATAAATATCAAGTTCGGGTGAACTGGTGTATCAACATCAAACGATCACCCATTCTATTCACTATCATCTTCACTAGAAGAAATATTTGTTCAAGCAGGAATATTATATAAATTACTAAATTCATTAAATAATTCACAATTAATCATTCTAACTTCATTTACTAAAAACTCAATATTAACATCTTCTATAGCAAGATATTCATAATAATTTTGAAAATATTCAATTAACATCTCAATTCTACATCTTAGGATAAAAAACATAACATACAAGATTAATTATAGAAATATGTTTAAAATAAGCAACTTTAACATCATGCAAAATAACATAATTTATATATTTTTTAAATACATCAATAATATTAGTATATTGAGCCAATAATAAATAACATGAAGGATAACAAACACCACTTAGAGTATATGTTACATTATTAAAAACTTTCAAAGTCTCGAAAAGATTTTGACAAACTTTCCAATATTATGGATATAAATTAATATGTGGCATATTATTGGAAATAAATGTGCACAATAATTTTTTTTATATTTGTACGACTCGTTAACTAATTCATATGTTGAATTCTAATGAGTTGAAACATCATGTGGAAATCTTTTGAGTTTCCTATCATTTTCACTATAAAATTGAGCCTATAATTTCATTACTTGGGGATGTCCCCATAAATATGAAATTACTTGTTTTATTTGATCAATTGAATTATCCAAACATTTTAAATCATCTTGCACACATAAATTTAATACATGGCATGCATATTTATATGAAAAAAATCTACCACCAATATTAGGTTGACATAAAAGTTGAAGATCTCTAATAGAAATGGTGTTTGCCGTTATATTACCAGAACCAATTGCAATAATTTTATTAACTAAAGCATATTCTTCCAAAATATTTATTATCATTTAAAAACTATTATCTGTAGTATGTCTTTAATGAAAAAATTCTAATGCAAGTAATTTTTTGCAATTTCCACTCGCTATCAATCCAATGGCATATTATACCCATACATGAATATATACACCAATGATCACTTCAAAAATCACTATAAATGGTACATGCCCATTCAAAGACATAAATATTTTACATATTTTTTTTTATTTTTTTACATATTAAATAAAGCACATTTAAGTATTTCTAAGAACATGTTTAGCAACAAAATTTAATGTATTTTGACAATAATTTGCAAAACCTACTTTTTCTCCAAAACTAAAAGATAAATGTTCCATACTTATCATTTTAGCCAATTATCTTTTATCTTTTCATCATGATGTTGAAATAATTGAGAACTAGAAGACAAACATGTAAACCTGAAAATTTGAGTTTGTTTCTTCTCCATGCCAAACTGAGCAGCATGTCTATTTTACAAATACCTTTGAAATGTATCATATACATTTTGGGCTTAAAATTTGTAAGTTGTGTACAATAGTTGCACACAACTTCAAGTTAACCATTACTTTTTTGAATTTTTTTGAAAGAAGTTTAGAAAATGTCGGAGGAGTAGATTTTATGTCCAACTCTTGAGCCATATTTCTCGAGTTATCAGTATCATCCCTCATTTTTTGGCTTTCTTGAGTGGTATCCTCCTTCTTATCATCCACATTCACAATGTTGTCATAATTTTCCATGTTAACAAAAATGTTGTTACCATAAAAGTTGCTCCTTCCACTGTTGCTTGCCATTTTTTTTTTAGAGAATTAATTGAAATGATTGAAGAGAAATAGAGAATTAAGAAAAAAATTGAGAATTAAAGAGAGAAAATTTTAATTTAGAGTGTAATTAGAGAGAATTTAGGAGAGAAAAAAATAATTGAGAGTATAATTAGTGAATAATTAAGGAAGTATGTGAAGAGAGTTGAGAATCTGAGATTGAATTGTTGAGAGAAAATTGCATATATATATATATATATATATATATATATAAGTGATGTGAGAGTTGAGAGAAAAAAAAAAGAAAGAAAGAGAAGAGAGAAGCCTAGGGGGGTGGAGGGGAGGAGTTTGAAATATTGAATTTTTTTTTATTTTTTCCGATTCAAAACTGACATTCATTTTGGTCCTGTCTGAATTTGACGGGCCAATCCATAGCCATGCTTAGAGAATGAAGCAGATGTAAGAAAAGTGCTCTAAAGGCAATTACCTTTAGCACTATATGTACACCTTTTATTTATACGAAAAAAGGTATTTTTCATTATGTTAATGTTCATTTAATATAAATTGATAAGATCTTAAATTATTTAATGAAAGTCCTTGATATAAAATATAACATGAAAGAAATCATGATGAGATCATGATGTGAAATTTATATCATGAATAATTATATTTATATCTAAACTATCCTTAGCCACATGATCAATAACAAGGGACATTATTGATTCGGACATGCTAGCACATATTATACTCCTTAATTGGATCAAGTAGTAGTTCTTATAATCTATAAGCATTAGATGTTTAAAGTTAATATATGGATACTTACTACAGTAGTCATGTATATTAGAGACTTGCTATGAGATTATCATATAGGTACTCTACATATATGTCAATGATAATCTCATCTTAGCAATGGTGCAAATAACAATGAACTTGAGGTACTCAAAGTTATATTGGATATTGATCCTATGTTTTGACTCCATTCCATATTGCCTCAAGAGAGGTTGCTCAAAGGGTAGAGATTGGGTATAGCTTGAGGTATTCAAAGGTAGTTATGTAGCTAATAGAGGATTCACCGCTCTTGTTAGAAGGAGAGTATACCCATGGCCACTTATCGGGATCTTTACTCGGAAAACTTTGGCCAATGTAGAAATGTCTTGAAGGTCTTCGAAGACATATCTTTAAGAGTAATAAGTCTCAATGACAAGTACTAACATCACTTGGACTAGATGTGATGTACTCAGTCTAATGAGAGCTGACACTTAGACCATGCTCTGAACCAAGTGGAGTATAGTAAGGGTCAAAGGACAAATTGCATGGATATTGTCTATGGAAAAGTTTGTAGTTAGACCACTGACTTTTTGATCAGTTAAGGGTCATGATGTGTTACTAGATACCGCTAATGACTTGCTCAGTCTTAAGTGTTGATCTGAGTGGCCAACATAACTGAAAACTTAATGTGTCACACACATTGAAGGTGAGCAGAGGAAGTAAAATGGGCTTTTGGATTGGATCCAAAACTGAGAGAGAAAGGCTAGGTCAAGGCAATGTGACGAGCTGGAAATATGTCTCCCGAGTAGGGCACATGCCACACTTGTCACAGGTGAAAAAGTCTAGCCTGCATTTGGGATTAGCTACTGGATCTATGTCCTGATAGGGACATATAGTGTCACGATAGGGAACCACCCTATTTTGGGCATATCTCGACCGGGAAAGGTGTGTATTGATCGGGATGAGCTTCAGATATAGAAACCTAATCTGACTAGAATTCTTTGAATGAGGGTTCTGATCCCAAATCATTTAAGGACTATAAATTGTCCTTTTTTAGACCTTATAATAGGCTATACAACTCGAGAATAGAAAAGGTTCGTTCTCCCATTCTCTCCCTTGCAATTTCTCTTGATAACACAAGAGATTGTGCAAAACCCATAGCTGTAGGATTTTCCTTCTCGTACTCTTAGCATGGATTTCTATTAGAGGTAAACCAAAAGGATTACTATGGTTTACAATAAAACGATAAGACGAATCGAAGGACGGAAATCTCTGATACATAGGTAATCTTCTTCAAACCTTGTTTTGCTTAATCAATCATAGCTATATAAGGTGATTTCTCTCTTGGGTTTGTAAAATTTTAATTTCAACTGCATTAGATATATGTGATATATCTAGTATGAAACCCAACCATGGTATTAGAGCCTTCCTATATTTGCATTAATTTATTTTTAGTTTGAAGAACAATATGATTACATGAAAGATTGATAATTAGGGTTCTTGTTATTCAATTGGATTGTTGCTAGCCATTGATATATTCATCACCATTAATTTGTTCATTTGATGATTTAGGAATTATGGGAATGAATTGTTAGATATAAATATGATTTGTATGATTAAATTGTGAAATTATGTTTTATTGCTAAAAATTGGTTCTAAATGGATTAAAATTGATTAATTTAACTAATTCCAAGGTTTGCATGTTTTGGATATTCATATGATGTTTATACCTGATTGAAAATATGTTGAGAACACCCTTTCGATCTAAAATGGTAGCCATTGCAAAATTAAAAGCGTTTTAATTTTCTGGAAGTCGTAGAAGTCCCTACCAGGAAAGTATTCCCAATTAGGACATTGTGCGATTCCAGTTTTGTTTTTGTTTTGTAATTTCTTATTTCTAGCACCTTTAATTCATGAAATATGAGTTTTATGAATTTATTTTGATATTTTACGTATATTTTAATTTGATCCTTTGAATTCCATTTTAATTCTAGAAATCAAATGATTCAGTTTGGGTGTTTCATGATTGGCTTGATGAACCCTGTTAAGTTAATTTGGATTGGCTTAAGTTCATATATAAATGCCCAAATAGATTATAGAGTTTTCTGGAATTATTGGAAATTTCGAATTTGATTCAATTTGGGATTGAATTAATTTTATTCTATTATGACTATATGACTACTCTGCCATTTAATGTGAACACATAACCTAACTGGAATTTGGAGTCATCCCTATCAGTCTGGAAGCTAGCATTGTATACCCGCTTACCTTAAGATCTTCATCTCCATAAACCAAGAAAACATCTTTAGTCTTTCTCAAGTACTTAAGGATATTCTTGACAATCACCCAATGACACTCACTGAGCTTTGACTGATATCTACTCGTGACACTCAGAGCATATGATACATCGAGTCTAGTACATATCATAGCATACATGATTGATCCTATAGCTGAATCATGTGGGATTAAACTCATGTGAGTCTTTTTATCTTGAATCTTTGGACACATGGATTTCGAAAGGGTTATCCCATGGGTCATAGGAATAATCCTTTCTTGGACTATTTCATGCTATACCTCTTTAGCATCTTATCTATATATGTAGACTATGAAAGACCAAGCAACCTTTTGGATCTATCTCTATAGATCCTTATCCCCAAAATATAGGCTGCTTCTCCAAGGTCTTTCATGGATAAGTTTTTTGAGAGCTAAATCTTTACAAACTAAAGGACCAAGACGTTGTTTTCCATGAGTAATATGTCATCTACATACAACACAAGGAATACAACTGCACTCCTACTAACTTTCTTGTATACACAAGGTTCATCTGGATTTTGTGAGAAACCAAACTCTTATATTGTCTCATCAAAGCAGATGTTCCAACTTCTGATGCCTTTTTTAATCCATAAATGTTTGAAGTCTACATACCTTTTCGCCATCTTTGGATGTAAAACCCTTTGGTTGTGTCATGTACACATTCTCAGTAAGGTTTACATTAAGGAAAGTCGTCTTCACATCTATTTGTCATAACTCATAGTCATAATAAGTAGCAATGGCTGGGAGTATCTTAATGGATTTAAGCATGGCTATAGGGCTAAAAGTTTCGTCATAGTCAATTCCTTATCTTTGGAGATATCCCTTAGCTATCAGCCTAACTTTATAAGTAACGATGTTACCCTCCATGTCGTTTTTCTTTTTGAAAACCCACTTGTACCTTATAGATTTCATCCGTTCAGGTGGGTCAACCAAGGTCCATACCTGGTTTTCAGACATGGAATCCATTTCTGACTTCATGACTATAAGCCATTTGTCATATTTGAACTATTTAAAACCTCTTCATAGGTAGTAACCTTATCATCTTCTATGAGCAATATGTCTTTCTGTTCGTTGATGAGAAATCCATATCTCTCTGGAACAGTACATATCCTACTTCATCTATAAAGATCTTGTGTATTAGAGGTGTAGCTACAACTACATCTGTATGAGTATTAGCTTTGGGTTTAGGCAGTTGATCTACATTTGCTTAAGCATCCTGAACTTCTTCAAATTCAATTTTGCTCCCACTACGTCTTCCTAGAAGAAACTCTTTCTCTGAGAAAGTAGCATGCTTTGAATTAAACACCTTTTGTTCCAAAGTATTGTAGAATTGATATTCAATCAATTCTTTAGGATATCCTACAAACAGATACTTATGAGATATAGCATCAAGCTTATCTAACATAATTCGCTTCATATAAGTTGGACAACTCCATACTTTCATGTGTGAAAATGAGGGTTTCTTGTTAGTTCACATCTTATATGGAGTAACATCAATTGACTTTGATAGAACTCTATTTAAAACATAAATAGCAGTCTCAAGTGCAGAGCCCCAAAAGGATTTGGATAGATCTGCTAAAACCATCATTGACCTTACCGTATCCGACAAGGTTTGGTTTCTTCTTTCAGCCACACCATTGTGTTGTGGCGTGTAAGGTGGAGTCCATTGGGATAATATCCCATTATCCCTAAGATAATCTTGAAACTATTGGCCTAAGTAGTCACCACCCCGATCTGATCTAAGTGTTTTAATACTCTTGCTATGCTGTTTCTCTACTACATTCCTAAATTCTTTTAACTTTTTAAAGGCTTCAGATTTGTATCTATAAGATACAAGTACCCATATCGTGAATAACCATCGATAAAGGTAATAAAGTAGATAAAACCACATCTAGCATAAATAGACATTGGTCCACATACATCTGAATGCACCAGTTTCAATTGTCCTTTTGCATGTCACCCTTTCCACTAAAAGGTAACTTTGTCATCTTCCTAATAAGCAAGATTCACATTTGTCCTGAGATTCATTATCAAATGACGCTAAGCTACCATCCTTATGTAGCTCAATCATGCCCCTCTCACTTATATGACCAAGGTGACAATGCCATAAGAAGGATGATTTTAAATTATCTTGTTTTAATCTCTTATTATTATCATTGATATTAAGAATTGGATATATATATATATATATATATACACACACACACACACACCATTGCATAATGTATCACTTGCATAAAGAATAGTATCTAACATAATAGATTAACCATTGTTACTAAAAGTTAAATGAAATCCAATCTTATTAAAATAATATTCTTCGACAAATCTTATTAAATTGAAATAATATTCTTCGACAAAGCAGGTGCATAAAAACAATATCCAATTCTAAAACAAGTCAACTAGGGAGGGTCAATAAATAAGTCCCTACAGCTAATGCAGCAACTTTTGATCCATTTCCAATGCGCAAGTCTAACTCTCCCTTGCTAAGTTGCCTACAGTTCCTTAGGCCCTGTATATTAGTACATATGTGTGAGCCATAACCGGTATTTAATACTCATATATTATTATCAGAAACAATATTTATTTCAATGACATAAATACTTGAAATAGATGCGGTATCCAATGCCTTCTTCCTTAGGGACTCCAAGTAGGTCTTGCAGTTCCTCTTCCAGTGACCATCCTTGCCACAATGGAAGCAAGTCCCCTCAAGTGCAATCTATTTGCCCTTTTTATTGGCCATACCTCTGTTAGGCTTTATGGACTTCTTTTTCTTCTCGTTCTTATTCATAGAACTCGAAGAGTCCACCAACATCATAGACTTGCTTTCCTTTTAGACAGAAGGTTCAACTATTTTGAGCAGATTGATCAACACAGGTATTGTGGATTTCTCCTTGTTCATCCGATAGTTTAATACAAAATGTGCATAACTATTAGGCAAACTGTGCTGAATTAAATCTGTACTTAATTCATGATCCATCACAAAACCTAGCTGGCCTAATCTCTCGATGTAGTTGTTGGACATATGGTGCAACAAGAAGGGGGGGTTAAATTGGTGGCAAATAGAAATTTTCAACGTAATGGATTTCTTTGAATGTTTGAGCAATAAGCAAAAGTAAACGTGGAATAGTGAGGAAGCAAGAAAAGAAAGACACACAAGATTTATAGAGGTTCGGGTGTTAACAAACCATAGTCCTCTCCCCAACTGTAATTGGGAGTACTACTATCTCAACTAGAGATACAAGAGAGTTTCGTAGCTAACTCACAACTAAGTGTTTTCACAAGGCTCACACCAAATTCAAATCCCTTGTGTTTTAATGGCTCACACAATAACCAATTTCTTGTGTTTTGAGCAGGCTCACACACAATCCAAATATGCGTTTTTCTCACTTGGCTCACTCTTACAACCAATACCCATGTATTTAAAGTTAACACTTAAACCTTTTTACAAAGTAAGTTGGGAAATAAATTTGCAAGAGTTTTGGCACACTTAAAGTAAAGATCTTATGTTCTAAGGCCTTTTGGAGGTCTATTTATAATGTTTACCTTCCAATTAGCCGTTACAAATAAGTGTCGAACTCTTTCTAATGTCTTCTTGCACAAACATTAAAATTTATTTGACAGAGACAATTTCCCAGTCAAGAAATTCGTATATCTGTTAGAGCTTTACACATGGCAGCTTTGGATTTATCCTTTTCTTCAACAGCTTTTTAACTGCTAGTTTCAGTCAAATTTTCTGGTCGAGACAAGAGTTTCCTAGTCATGAAAACATTTTTCCCGAAAAGGAGGGGAAAACTTTTTTCCCGAGGGGGAACATTTTCCTGAGGGGGAACCTTTTCCCGAGGGGTAAACTATCCTTCAATATTTGACCAATTTGTTCACTAAGCAAATAAAATCCAATTGACTTGAAACTTTGTACACTATCAAAATAACACTAGATAAAGACATTATTAACATTTTATTTGATTGTCAATATCAAAATAGAGATCATTCACCCTAAGGTCAACAATCTCCTGCTTTTTGATTTTGACAATCAAACTAAGCAAAATAATGAAATTGAGCATATAAAAAAGAAATTAACATATTGAAAAGCAATTATGTCAAGTTTCAAGGCAATCCATTTTGGATATCATGTTCCATTATAAAAAAAATCACACTTTTTAGATCTCAATATTTTCGAAAGATATCTTCCCTTTATGTTCTTACATTTTGCTTATGTTTTCTTATATTTCTCCCCATTTATCAAGATCAAAAAAAAATATAAGCAAGTATAGCATAGGATCAAACACATAGGGCATAAAGAGAGAAGATAAGAGAGAAAATTAAAAGATTAAACAACATGATACCAAAAGGTTATAGTATATATATATATAAAAACTCTTAAAACATAACAAGGATATCAAAATAACAAATGTTATCAATTGCAAACAAATGATATCAATTGTTGGTAATACAAACACATATCAAAAACATCAAGATAAGTATATCATCTTAAAGCATAAAATATGAGTTTAGAGAATGCTTATTGATATGAAGACCGTTGCATAATTTTGAGGCACTTTTTCATATACATTGAATTCTTCTCTTGTGATCTCTTCTTTAAGTAGCTCCCCTTACTTTATGTAACACCTTATATCTATAGACATCACTTATACTTATATCATGTTATCGTGTATTGCATAGAATAAGACAAAGTCGGGTTTATAATGAGGGATAAATTTTTTTTTACTTTTTCTGTCATTTAACTAATTAATTTTATTATTATTATTATTTTATTATTTTTACATGTATCTAGTTAATGTCAAAAATATTATCTAGTTAAATAGTCCAATGTAATTAATTTAATGACGCCAAATTTCATTTATTTCAATTTAATCATTTTATTCCAATTATTTATAATACTTTATAATCCTTATTTAAATTATAACTAGACATGTCAACTTAATACCATCGAAATAGATCGACACATAACAAGTCTATCTCATGAGCACGTTCTATCTAAATTCCTTATGTATGCATGTATTTCATGTGAAAGACATATACAAAATGAACATATCAAAATGAAATGCATATAGTAATGCATGTGGGTAAGTTAAGGGTGTTACAATTCTCCCCTCCTTTTTAAAAATTTCGTCCTCGAAGTTTGATACCTGGAAACAAGTGTGGATACTGTCTTTTCATATTTTCTTATGTTTTCCATGTCGCCTCTTCTTGTGAATAGTTTCTCCATAACACTTTGACTAAAGGTATTTCCCTATTTCTCAGCTATTTTGTCTTGTATCCCATGATCTCTATAGGTTCTTCTATATAGCTCATATCATCTACAATCTCAATGTCTTGATCCTTAAATATATGTGTTGCGTCTGATATGTACCTTCTTAGCATACTAACATGAAATACATTATGAATCTGAGCCATCTCTGGTGGTAAAGCCAACCTGTATGCTAATAGCCCAACCTTTTCAAGAATTTCATATGGCCCTATGTACTGTGGACTCAGTTTGCCCTTTGTGCCAAATCGGATTACTCCTTTCCATGGTGACACTTAAAGAAATACCTTTTCGCCTATCTCATATTCTATTTCCCTTCTGTGTTGATCAACATAGCTCTTTTGTCTATCTTGTGCCGCCTTGAGTTTGCTTTTGACTATCTCGATCTTGTCTACTGTATCCTGTACCATTTTTGGTCCTTCAATTGCTCATGCACCTTCTTCATCCCAAATAATTGGGCTTCTACACTTTTAACCATACAATGCTTCATATGGTGCCATCTAGATACTACTGTGATATTGATTGTTGTATGCAAACTCAATTAGTGCCACATATTCATCCCAAGATCCTTTGAACTCCATAACACATGCTCTAAGTATATCCTCCAATTTCTGTATAGTTCTCTCTAATTGACCATCTGTTTGTGGGTGAAATGCAATGCTGGAGTTCAATTTTGTTCCCAATGCATTTTGCAAACTCACCCAAAATCGTAAAGTAAATCGTGGATCTCTATCAGACACAATGGATAATGGAATGCCATGTTATCTAAATATCTCTTTGACATATAACTTTGCTAAACTCTCAAATGTACACCCCATCTAATGAGTAGAAAATGTGCTGACTTGGTTAATCTGTCAATAATTACCCATATAGCATCATTCTTTCATGGAGTTCTCAACAATCCATAAACAAAGTCCATTGTTATTTTCTCCCATTTCCATTCTGGCACTGGCAATGGATGTAGTTTATCTGCTAGAGCTTGATGTTATACTTTAATTTGCTAACATGTTAGACATTTAGAAACATATTCTACTGTCTTTCTTCATCCTTGGCCACCAATAATGAGGTCTCAAATTGTGATACATCTTTGTCATCCCTAGGTGCATTGCATATGGTGCATTATGTGCCTCTACCATTATTTCTTAGAGCAGGTTATCAATGTTTGGAACACATATGCATGACTTTAACATCAATGTATCATTCTATAAATGGAAGTCTTTGTTTTTTCCCTTCTTTGCTATTTCAATTTTCTTATACAATTAAGAATCTCTGCCTTTTGCTTCTTTGATTCTGCCTATTAGTATAGGTCTAACCTGAAGAGTTGCAATCAGTGATCCACTACCATGCATACTTAATTCAACATTCATAGACCATAGTTGAATTAAATATGGAAGAAAGGTTGCTTACAAGCGAGCCATACTGCTGCTGGATCTCCTGTTTAATGCATTTGCCACTGCATTTGCCTTTCCTAGACGATATTCAATTATGTAGTCATAATCTTTTAATAGCTCTAACCATCATCTATGTCTCATGTTTAATTCTTTGTGTTAGCAACTATCTCAAACTCTTATGGTCTGTGAATATCTGGAATGTTTCGCCATATAAATGATGTCTCCATATTTTCAATACAAATACAATTGCAGCCAATTCTAAATCATGCACTGGATATGACATTTCATTTTGTCTCAATTGCCTGGATACATAAGCTATCACCTTACCATGTTGCATTAATACACAACCTAAACCTTGGTGTGAAGCATCATTGTATACTATAAACCCTCCTATGTCTGTAGGAATAACTAACACTTGTGCAGAAGTTAGCCCATGTTTTAGTTCTTCAAAACTACTTTGACACTCTGAAGTCCACTTGAATGACACATTCTTTCTTAGCAATTTAGTCAAAAGGCTGGCAATCAGCGAAAATCCATCGATAAATCTACGATAATACCCGGTTGAACGCAAAAAACTACGTACCTCTATAACATTCTTAAGAGCTTCCCAATTTACTATAGCCTCTATTTTCTTTGGGTCTACATCTATGCCTCTGCTTCATGCCACATGTCCAAGGAATACCACATGGTCGAACCAGAATTCACATTTACTCAGTTTAGCGTATAATTATTTTTCTCTCAAGGTTTGCAGCATAATCCTCAAATGTTGTTTGTATTCCTCCCTATCCTTTGAATACACCAGTATGTCATCAATAAATACTATAACAAATTTATCCAGATATGGTTGAAAGACTTTATTCATTAGTACCATAAATACAGTTGGAGCATTAGTCAGCCCAAACGGCATGACTAAAAATTTATAGTGTCCATACCTGGTTCGAAAGCAGTCTTTGGAACATCTACCTTGGCCACCCCTCACTGATAATAGCCTGACTTCAAGTTAATCTTGGAAAATACTTAGGCTCCCTGTAACTGGTCAAACAAAACATCTATTCTGGGCAATGAGTATTTGTTCTTAACTATCATTTTATTCAGATGTCTGTAGTCAATACACAATCCCATGGTACCATCTTTCTTTTTTATAAAAAGCATTGGTGCTCCCTATGGTGAAACACTAGGTCTGATGTACCCCTAGTCAAGTAGTTCCTACAATTGGATTTTTCATTCTTTCAACTCAACTGGAGCCATTCTATAGGGTGGTATTAATATTGGTGCTACCCCTGGTACTAAATCAATAGTGAACTCTATCTCTCTATTGGGTGGTAATCCAGGTAGATCATCTGGAAATACATATGGAAATTCATTCACTATTGGAATATTTTTTAGTGAACTATTGATGGTTCTAGTGTTGGCACATGTGCTAAATATGCCTCACATCCATCCTTGATCATTCTAAATGCCTTTATAGTAGATACTAAACATGCAGGTACAAGTTTTTGTTCTCCCAAAAATACAACTCTAGGCTGATTTGGAGACTCTAATTACTTAGTGAAATAATTCACTATTGCATGATGTTTAGTTAGCCAGTCCATTCCTAGTTGTTAGAGATGTGCCCAAAACGCAATCGCCTTAAGCACTTAGTGTACACATTCATAAAGGCATTCTTTCATTATATTAGTATTCATTTGCGTATGAATTGATATAGATCTTAAACTGATTAATGAAAGTCCATGATATGAAACATAGCGTGAAGGAAATCATGATGGGATCATGATAATGAGATTCCTATCATGTGTAATTATGTTTGTATCTAAATTATCCCTAGTCATAGGATAAACAAGACGAGACATTGTTGATCCGGATAGACTAACACATGTTATATTCGTTGATTAGATCAAGCAGTAGATCTCATATGCTGTGAGCATGAGATGTTCAACGTTAACATGTGGATGCTTGCTAAGAATAGTCAAGTACATTGGATGACCTGCTATGAGACAATCATATGGATTATC
>CATIWF010032785.1:0-10852 GCA_949630135.1 Balakata baccata
GAAAGAGTCGCGTCCGATTTAAGCCACGATTTTAATCTTCCACGGAAGAGCACAAACTCATAATCATAACCACCGCAGCTATACCAATCAGCTATACCTCAACGGCCATGATCTACCAAGCTACGTGGTCCATACAGCAGACAATCTATTTTCAAAACAAACTAGGGTCTCCCTAAACCTCCTCTTTATAAACCCCATTGCAAATCTCCAGTCTCCCTCTGACATTTCCCTTTGCGCTCCTAAGCCAATACATTCAAAATTCCTCTTCTGAATTCTTGAAAAATGGTAAAGTCTATTCTCTCTTTCGATCTCTCTGGATTTCATTACTTCCTTCTCGATCCTTGCTTGATCTGTATTGTAATCTTCAGATTTACTCTTCTTTAGCTCATTTTTGTTTCTTCGATCTCTTAATTTTTTGCCCTTTATAGGAGAAATATTTTCGATTGCTAATAGATGAGTTGTGCTTGTATCCTTTTCGGGGGTATTAATTTATTGTATGATTTTTTTCCTGGTTTGCAGGCTTTACCGAATCAGCAAACTGTTGATTACCCAAGCTTTAAGCTTGTGATTGTTGGCGATGGTGGCACAGGTATTGCTCGTTTTTCTTTCATTCTTGAGTTCACGCTTCTGTTTGTATGGAATCATTTTTTGTCCCTGCTGTTAGTTTTAGTTGAGTCTCGGTTTATCGTTGTGTCGATTAGGGGGTGCGTATCGCAAACCTTTGTTCAGGTTCTGCGAGAGATAAAGATTTTTAAACGTGTCAATTCGGGCATTTCGATCGGGCTTGTATTGAGATTTTTTTCTTTTTTTGGTTAGCCAGTGGATTTGGTAATTTTTGTTGGGGTGTTTGACACGATTGAGATTTATGTATAATTTCTTCCTTATTATTCGATGCAGGGAAAACTACCTTCGTGAAAAGGCATCTTACTGGCGAGTTTGAGAAGAAATACGAGCGTAAGGGCTGCCGAAACTTAATCTTATAGTTCAATATATATCCTATTGTTCAATATATATAACTGTTCATCGCTTAGTTAGGGAGACATAACTCGCTATTTTTTTTATTTTTATGTTAAATTATTTGCCTTATTTAATTCACAGCAACTATCGGTGTGGAAGTTCATCCCTTGGATTTCTTCACTAACTGTGGCAAAATTCGATTCTACTGCTGGGACACTGCTGGACAAGAGAAGTTTGGTGGTCTTAGGGATGGATATTAGTAAGTAATTATAGACATTTTTCCTTCATTCTAGTTGCTTGAAGAGCTGATAATGGAAGAATAACTAATAATTTTCATTAATCATTTAAGGCCTTTCTGATCAAATTACTTGTGAGCTATTTTTTGCTGGCATTTCCGTTTTTTCCATCTTTATATTCTGCCTCATATAAGCTATATTTGGTCGGGATATGTGGGGGTCTTTTGCACCATCAATGTAAATTCAAAATTTTTCTAAATTCTTGTGTAGTTCTACTTGTGCGCTCAAAGTAGTTTTGAGTGCAAGTTAGGGGTTCCTGCAGCGGGTCCTAGATGCAGAAATTACTCTTTGGCACTTTGGTATCAGCTTAGACACTCCACTGTTGACTGTCCATCAGATTTTTGGTTGTTGCATAGTTGTTTTCTTTGGAAGAGGTGATTCTTGGGATTTATTTTTTATTAGTCTTTCTCGTGTTCACGTTTTCTTCATTGGCCTACTTGTATTTGAGATGGTGTTTTCTTTTGCAATATTGCTTCCTTCCACATTCTTCTTAGAACTTTAAAGTAGAAATTATAGTTTTTAACATTTAACATGAATAGTCTTTTTTGTACTTAATTCATTTTCTATTAAGCCTATTTGTGTTATTTTATTCGTAATGACAAGTTTCTTTGTGATATTATTTCCTACATCCTTCAAGTGGTTTATTATTTTTATTAAATGTGCAGTATCCATGGCAATTGTGCTATCATCATGTTTGATGTTACTGCCCGGTTGACATACAAGAATGTGCCCACATGGCATCGAGATCTTTGCCGGTAGATTTAGCTGTATATTGAGAATTTGTAATTATTTGTCCTTAAGGGTAACTGTATTTAACTCTAATTTTTTGTCATTTCCTTATTTTCAGGGTTTGTGAAAATATACCTATTGTGCTTTGTGGAAACAAGGTTGATGTGAAAAACAGGCAGGTTAAGGCAAAGCAGGTCACCTTCCACAGGAAAAAGAACCTGCAGTACTATGAGATTTCAGCTAAGAGCAATTACAACTTTGAGAAGCCTTTTCTGTATCTTGCAAGAAAACTAGCTGGGTAAAGATTATTTCCATTTAAAAAGTTTTTATGAATTGAATTTAAATGAATCCAATAAAAAGGCTTATACAATTTGAAATTGTCTTGCACTGCAGAGATCCTAATTTGCATTTTGTTGAGTCTCCAGCCCTGGCACCACCTGAAGTGCAAATTGACCTGGCAGCTCAGCAACAGTGAGTGTTACTGTGCAAAATTACTTATTCATCGATAAAAGAACTTTCAATCTTTATAAGAATCACAGTATCTGATATCATGTATGGTTAGACTTTGTTTGCACTCATATGATGTCATGCATTGTTAGAATTTGTGTGTGAGCTGCATACGAGAGCGTGGGTTGTTTATGTTAGGTATGATTTTTCATATTGTGCTTGTCTGTTTTGGTATGGATGGAAGAATTTGCTTGCAATATGGATTGTGAAATCTGGTGCCTGGTGTTTTGAGGATTTGTGTGCAAGATAGCATATGAGAGAGCGAGTTGTAAAGGAGGAAAGAAAGGTTTGATAATTGATGTAGTGCGTTGTCTAGAAGTCTTTTTTTTTTTTCTTTTTTTTTTTTTCTAGTTCCCCCCCCTCTCAAACTATTTATTTTTCTAGTGTTATTATCTTTCAATCAATTGTACGCATCAATCTGGTTTCAACTGTTGGTATTGCTGTTTTTTGTAATTTAAACAGGCACGAAGCTGAGCTTGTTGCTGCGGCTAGCCAACCATTGCCCGATGATGATGATGATGCATTCGAGTAAACCAGAGTGTTATTTACATTTGGTGCATGGAAAAGGTTGTATGGTTTTGAGATGTGGATTTATGTCCTTTGACATGTGCTAGAATTGGATTGAATTATTTATGGGTTATTTTCTCACCCATTTGTCTCGAGTTTTCAATTTGATGATTTTGTGCGGGGTTTTTGTAGTATTTATTCTTTCTCATAGCACCAAAAAGTTTTCTAAGTAGGATGTTATAGGGCTATATATCTCTGTCTTGGTCTGCGGTTGTCTTGCTTATGAATGTGTTGTAGTCGCATTGTGTTGCCTTCGTTCTGCTTTACAATTTCAAAACAATACCAGGGAAACTCAGCCCAAATGTTCTGGTTGTATATAGCATTCGAATAGAGGAAGATTGTTGTTTTTGTTAGTTGATTTGGAACGTGCTTAAAGAAAATTTGAAGGTTGAAAATCTGTCAGTTTCGATGAAAGGCCTTTATTACAACTCAAAACATACATAAAATCATGATAAAAGTGCCAAATAAACAGACCGAAACTGCTTATAAAATGAAGGTTAAACAATAAATGCAGAGGCATTTGGGTGAATTATAAGGAATTAAAGCAAATTATTCTGCATGATCTACTTATTATTAATAGGCCACACTGATACGTAGGTCTGAATGGCAGTAAGAACAAGCCCTGAAACCGCACCAAGAAAAGCAAGAACGGTCCAAGGGCTACTAAAATGAGTATTGATCCACTCAGTCATCCATCTGGTTATCCTGTTCTTATACCGCTGATTAATTTGGCACCTAATGTCAGCAAAAGCATCTTGGCGAAACACCAAATGCTTAGATATTTGATTAAAGAGTTCAGCCAACTCTTGGTCACTTCCCAAAGCATTGATAAGTATTCCCGTCGATCGCAGCTCCTTCACATCCTCTGGCTCATCAATCAGCGTATCCAGGAAACATATGTATGAACTAATTGGCAAGGTATTACTTAATGTAGTTGGGCTTGTTTCATAAGCCACCAGGTTTAACAGCAAAGCCTTTGATAAATCATCTATAACTATGGGAGGAAGCTTCAGGATGCCAAACAAGAAATAGGGTTTGTACGAGAAACCGGTGAAAAGAGTGGTTTTGCTTGGCCTGAAGTGGATTCCCACATTCCTAAGCTCTTTTGCAGATCGATACCGATCCTTTTCATCTGCACTAGTACACACAAAAGATTCAGTACATGAGGAAGTAGTAAACATTGGAGAAGATTGACAACAACTTCCACATTTGTTTTCCTTATCAGACAAATCTCCCGTAAATTGGGTATGGAAAAGTTGGAGAAGATGAAGAGGATTATTTTTGTTGTCCTTGCTTGAATCTTGTCCACCCTTGGGGATTTTAAACCGACGACCTGATTCCATGAATTCGATCATGATTTCTTCCTCCTTGTAACCAGGCTTCGACTCCATCAGCTGCTTCAGCACAATATATGGGACCTGATTTTCCAATAACAACAAATCCCTTATCACTAAACATTCAACATGAGGTTTCATCTCAACAGACTCAGCTTTAGGTTTCTTCTGATCATTGCCTTGGCTGGACAACGAAGACAGGAATTGGAGAATGAAGCAACCATCAAGAAACATCATCTGCCCAAATTGCTTATCGCACAAAGTCTTTGTTGCGTCGTCGGAGTAGAAATTTCTTGCTTTGCTGGCCAACTCTTCCACCATTTTGTACTTATTTACAGTGCAACCTTCGAAAAACTTGAGTGCCATTGCGTACTTGAGAGCTTCCATCTCCTGCAGCTCTTCTTTGCCATGGTGGTATGGACCAATTGAAACCACCAAGGGATCGTAGCATTCCTCGTGGGATTTCATCCCACGAAACAACTTTGGAACTTTCGGGATCTTTGGCTGTTCCACTTGCGGCTTTCCAGACAACTCAAACTCATCAATATCTATGCAGATAGTGTTTGGGCTACTCCCTGTTTCGGCCATTGATGTGTAAATCAGTGTGGCTAGTAGCGCTGTGCTCGGTGAAGTTTATTTGTTTCCTATTTATACAACACATGCATGTGACATATTATTATTATTATTATTATTATTAGGAGGTATTTTGGGTCATAGGCTATATAGTTATATCTTGTATTTGTTATAAAGATGGTAAATTTCTATAAATACGGATAGATAGTGGCAAAAAAAAAATTTAAATTTTAAATATCCTCTAATTCTGACAAAATGAAAATATTAATCAAGTTTTTTATTATTTGACATATTATTAGTTTGATATATGCAGTTTAAATATAAACTTTTAGCAGTTATTTTAAAATCTATGAAAAAGTGTTTTTCCACTTTAAAAATTCTATTTGGCACGAATAAAATTAGTTTTAGTATGAGATTTTAATTACCTGACTAAAAATAGCCATAGTCTAATAAAAAATATAAACTTAATGAAGTCATATTGTGTGATTAATTGAGTCATATATTTAAATTTTTGAAAAAAATTGGTCAATCAAAGTCCTAATATATTATTAAGCAAGATGCAAGGATTAATAATTCTTACCTAAAGTAAAGGCATCCATACTTTTGTTAATTATAATGATGAGAATTCAAATAATAATAACACAAAATCCAATAAGATAATTTTTCAAAACTTTTAGCTTTTCCAAAGATTTAGTGGTCCTGTTTTCTTTCCAAGAAGAATGCTCTTCGCGGAAGTCATTCTGAATTCTTGTGTTTCATGGTAATGACGAGCTAGAGTCTTTTTTTTTTTTTTTTTTAGTTTTAACCATCCAATATTCCAAAATTCAAAGCTGGAGGTTGGTGCCGTACATGTCCATTAAAGAGTAAACTGCTCCTTCCCCAAAAGTACATTTGTTTTCTAAATACTTATGAAATTCATTTGTCATTGTGTTCAAGAAAAACGTTATTAGAAAAAAAAAATTTGTATTTTTAATATTTTTGAATTAAAATTGCTTTGGATTTAAACAGATAAATATATTTTATTTTTTAAAAAATATATTTGAAAAAAATAGTTTATAAAAAAAGCAGTCAATTAAATAAAAAAAATTTAAATCTATTTTTAAAACAATCATCGTTAATCCCAAATATCCCATACAAATGATTTAAGGATAAACATATATAAGCCAGCAACACCAATTTTCAGAGTACAAAGAGAAATATCAGTTAGACAATCATTTCCCTTAGATGATTCCTTCCGTTCTAAAGAAGTAAATTCCGACGATGCTGTTTCTTTTTGAGATGGAATACTGTTAATGGAAGTGATTCTGAATTCGTGTGTTTCATGAAAAAGATGAAGTCCTGTTGATATTTTAACACACTTGGATCATAAGCCCAAACCAATTTTCAGAATCAAGGACATTAGACAATCATTTTTTCTCTTTCCTGCAGAAAGTAAATTCCCTAATATTGCCTGTGTGCCTGCCGTCCCTATCACAATACATAGCATCCTGTTCCTCATCCAGCTTTCTGATATTAGCAGTGGCATTCAAGCTTTGAATTGCTTTGGGAACTTTAGAAAACTCAAGAATCCATCACTCACTCCCACAAATCTTCCCATTCACCAAAGCATCATAATTTTTTTTTTATTATTTTTAATTGTTTGGTATTCGGAATAAATTTAGAAAGTGTCATATAGGATCTCGAAAGGCCAGTAAAACACATTCTCAAGAATATTTAAAACAGATATAATACTCAAAATTTAAATTCGAGACCTCTAGTTAAACGGAAAATTTTTTTTACCAACTCATTCACACCCTCTCAAGTAAAACAACGTAACTTTTAACAAATTAGGAATATGTAATGTAATGTTAGATTTATTTATCACCTTGTTTTAATTACTAGACTAAATTAATCAATTCAATCACAACTTATTAGGTATATAAAGTGAATCATGAATCTTTGCTTTAAATCATTTATTATTAATCTCTAACAAGTGTTCCTGAATGGGTCTGAAACCAATAATGGCATAGCATATGCAAAAAGCACATTGAAGCCACACAGAAGACAAGTTCTGCACGGTTCCTCCTTCAGCATAGGTCTAAAGATAATTTTCTCTGTTCAAGATCAACGTTGTATGCACTAACTCCAGGTTCAGTATGCATTTCCCCAATAGAAACAAACTGGCATCTTATCTTTTGCTCTTTACCAGTTTCAAAAGCAATTTTGCAGTAAATGATGATGCAACCTGCAGCAATTAAATCGATGAAAAACAACCCACATAGCATGTGTCCCATTTAAATACTCAAGTTCCTTACCATATGATGAAATGAAATAAGGAAATCCAACTCACCTGCTCAAATGGTTGCTGCCGCACAATCACTGCATGGCTTGTTTAAAGATAAAGAATTATTTTCACACTCTATCATAAAGTGGAGATACATTTGAAACCCAATATTAAAAAAATACAGCAATTGAAAATTACTCGAGGATCTATAACCAATTGATCAGACATTCCTTTTCCCATGACAAGGATGACTAGCATGTTTGCGACTTTTGCTGGTTGGCAGTAACTTCCATCGACAGAAGCAATTCTACATTTCTTAAACATGCTGAGTGTGTCTCAGTTTAGCATAAACTACTATATTCTGTATAAAATTTGGGTCCCATATTACATTTGCAGTAAATATAATCTATAAAAATCAGAAGTAGATAATTCGTGTGAAAGAAATAGAAACTATAAATCATGTACAAATGACCTTTCAATATCAGAATTTAATAGCTGCCACTTCAAAGTTCTGTTTTCAGTTCATGACAGCAAAAATTTTGAGTGTACTTCCAGCAGTGCATGCAGGAAATGAACTACGGCACACAAGGGTAGATACCAATGAAAGAAGCAGTTGGAAATCAATTGGCGCAAGTGCAAAGAACTGGAAGTCGATATTTGCCCCATTTATTATGGCAATAAAATGGTGGCTCAACTTTAGAACTCTGGTAGCAATCAAATAATCAAAGCATGCCTCCAACTGTGACCCTGGAAAATGCAGGGACTAATCAAATTATATCTTCCAAAAAAGAATGTTCACGGAGACACTAAAACCACACAAAATTTCATCCAAAAATGACATCAGCAAACTATGTGCATAGGAAAGCTACTTTTTATGCTGGTGTACACCACTAATCTTCAACTGAATGGCTAGAACATAAAAAAGAAGAAGAAATATGCATAGCTACGAACGTTAAAAAGATACAGTTAATATGTGTTTTTCAATATAATACAGAAGCAATCAAAAGTCTATAATGTTCTTATTAAATATCAGATTAACCATCCTGTCAGACATGCTCAAAGAAGTGGTTAATGTTTTCCTTGTAGGTAGCAGAATAAATTATTGTCTTATAAACCTCACGTTCAAAAAATACCAATGGCAGAAGAGTCATGATTGATCATAATTCAAGATTATTCACCAGTCACATTTACATGTGATTATAGCAAATACTGAAAATTTCAGCTCTCATAGCTGCTGGTTATTCTGGCAAAACTTGAGTGCAATGAAGTATCTATTGAATGAGTTAATGGTAAAGCAAAGAAGAAAAGGGAAGGGAAAGAGAGAGATCTATTTCTTCTTTTCTTTGTTTCCTCATTTGGGGTGCACAATATGAACCAGGAAAAAGTAGACTAGATTAAGAATTCTTACGTAGTTTCCAAAATGCAAATTTTGATCAGCTAATAAACGCAAATTGAACAGTAGCAATAAGCTGAAAAATGTGCCAATCTCATCCTGCTTCTTACAATGATGTGAGCTGTGGGATCATGAGAACAAGATACAATCTCTTGAATGGGAAAATAACCGAAAATAATGCACAAGTCAAAACTGCTACCTAAGAAATTAAGTTCCTTAGCTCCATCAAATGTTCATCATTCGAAATATTAAGTGAGATACGAAGATTGGTCAACAATACTTCTTGTTCCCAATTCAAGGGACCAGAAGCATACAATGCCTCCAGAGTGCAACGGTAAGCATATAATTCTAGACTATGGATTCTTACTGCTACATTCTCCCCTAAAGAGGGGTAACATTTTTCCTCTTCATTTTGATGGGTGTAAAAGGATTCAGCATCACTATCTTCATCACAATTATTACTTGCTAAAGTGGGACTACAAAGTTTACTCAGATTACTACTAATAACACTACAACTACCGACAGAGCATTTGTCAATATCAGAATCATTAGCTTCCAAGTTTCTTGAATGAGAAGATTCGACAAAATAATTTGGACTTCCCCTCTCCCCTTTATAGGATGCAATTGTTTGATTGTTAGGGGAAGTATGCATGTACATTGCACCCAAATGTTCTTGTGGGTAAACAACAGCATCTACCTTTTTCAGGAATGAAGCTGAGCACCCTGACATCACTACTTGGCATTCACCCTTTTTCTCCATTGCTCTGATTTTGGAGGCCTTTCCATTAGATGACCAAAAGGGGGATGCTCGCTTTAGTGTTCTAGCTGTCATGATACAAGAGTCCTGGAAATCAGCATTATTCTCAACTACTAGACGATTTTCTCCTGCTTCATCGTGCAGCATTGGATTGCTTATCTTCTGATAACAACTCAAAGCTGAAAGTCTATTCCTCTTCAAATCTTCCAGGTTGCCAGATCCCTGAAAGTGATAACCGTCAGAAAATAAATAGATAATACTGGAAACCATAATTATCCAATATCAACCTCAAAAGGCACTGCAGTGGACAATTGAAAATGAATATAAAACCAAGTTTAAAACACAACAAATGTACACAGAAACAAAAGTTCAAGAATGAAAACAGGAAGAAACATTAATTTACCTTTCCAATCAAAATCCATTTACCATCTTGCCATAATTGCCGGACCCTAATATCAACTGTGTTACATTGAAGTTCCCTTGAAGATCCAAATAACTTAACCAGATAGTAATTTGGGCAGATAACCTTCAAAATTGACCCTGTCTTCCAAGAAAAATCTTCAAAAACCTCCACCAAATCACCTGGAGTCCAACTATTCAGAAAATCATCCCAAGGAGGCGCGCAAGGTCTGATGGTTTTCCTTGAGACTCTCTCCACAATATCCTCATTGTTCTGCTTTGAAGCAAAATCATACCTAACACTGAAAGTATGCCCATTGCCGGAAAACACAATCTCCCCACATCGCCATGAACCAAAAGGCCCATCCTTTCTGCTCAATACCTCCACTTTACTTCCTTTCCTGAATCTCATAATGCTAAATATATTAAAAAGAACAGAATTCGCAAAGAAAAATACCTGCAGCAGCCAAAAATATGAA
Organism: Balakata baccata; assembly: GCA_949630135.1. Lineage (NCBI taxonomy): Eukaryota > Viridiplantae > Streptophyta > Magnoliopsida > Malpighiales > Euphorbiaceae > Balakata > Balakata baccata. The sequence continues at coordinate 10,255 of CATIWF010032785.1, forward strand.
AACTTTTACTAATCAGACAATCACATAATAACTTAACCATAATCACATTAATTACATAGTTACAAACAAGAGAAACTCTTCATTAAAGATTCCACAAATTCACATTAGAGAAATTCTAAAACTTAGCAATTACTATGATTCAAACTTTGTAAGAAAATCATTTAAACTAATAAAGAGTATAAACTTTCAACCAAAAGAATAAAAGATTAATTTTACAAAAAGATTTTAGAGATAGCAGAAATATTCAACTGACCTTCTCGAATTAAACTTGTATGGATCGAAGAGAGAATTTTCTGGCGAAAGATGATATCTTTTCTTAATTTTGTAAAATGGGTATATGAATTTAGTGACGGAGAGAATATGGAGAGTATATAGAAATATAGAATTATAATATTTGACGTGGAATTTAAGGTTAATGCCAACCAGACAGAGCTGGAGCAGTGCGCATTGCACCCAATCTATTTTCCACCTAATTTTTGTTGGAGTAATATATATATATATTCTTTAATCTTTTTGGTGCAGCGTGCAAGTCACCCTCTGATGCAATTTATCTTTATTTTCACATTCTTTTAGCTGACATAAATAAATATATGATAAA
>CATIWF010032794.1:0-25143 GCA_949630135.1 Balakata baccata
GGAGGCAGAAGAGATTGAATTTGGAAGATGAGGACAGCATAGATTAGGGTTTTTAGAGAATGAATTTGAGATTAGGGTTAATAAAAGAGAAAAATAATTATAAATGACACATATATAGAATGCCACACATAAGACTGATTAACAGCATTAGTGTGAAATATTTTATTTTCCTAATGGAACAAAATATGTTCCCCATTTTGTCAAAAAAAAAAAAAATACTGACTTTTAGTAAAAAATGTGCGAAAACCACAGGCCTTTTTTTTTTTTTTGGTACTTTTCCCCATTATTTTGCATTAATAACATTTAAGTTTTCTACACTGTTCTAAACAGAATTATTTTCCATAAAAAATATTCATTTTTGAGGGAGGAATCTATTTATAATATTATCTAAAATGGTGTGAATTGGTACATAACTCTTCTAATTTAATTAAAAGTTTTATATTCGAGTTTTAGGTATATAGTTATATTTTAAAACTTTTGATGGAATGTTTTACTGTCGTCCTTCGAAATTTTATCCGATACATTTTGAATTTAGTAAGACGAATTCTAGAAGGAAAAAAAAAATGTATATGTAAAATTTAATGATAGAAAAGTGAGTTTTTAAGTTAACCTAGTTACGAAATTTTACATGATACACTTGGGTGATAATTGTACCTCATTATGGGCGTAGAAAATATCCCGTATGGATCGGCTATAACCATAAATTAGTATTTATAATGGCTGGAAGAACTCTCCTACCTTGAATTTCAATTTAAAATAGTTAGGTCTAATACTTATTTTTCTCACCAAAATTTAACTGTTACAATCAATATATTTTGCATTAACATGCTATATAACAAATTTAAAATACTGGGACCAAATCTGATTGCATGTTTCAATAATCAATTATACTTGAGAAATTTGAAACAATATATGAATTCAAGAGTCTCTATTTTTCTAGTTTGAATTTATTTAATTTATATATAGACCGTAAACTGCATCACCATGATAAAATTTATTAATATCACGCTGTTGATGAGTATATAACGTGGAATTGTTTCGTTGCTGGTCATGATATGGTCGTGCAACAGGATAATAATTTTGTTTCCTCTACATAGTTGGGAGAACAGTAGTCGTTGAACATTGTATGTTGTCAGATTTGTAATTAATGATGTTCAATTTTTAATCACCTGTTATCCAATTTGTTGAAAATTTTAGAAAATTTTTAAGTAATTTTAATTTGAATCTCACCGTCCCAGCTTATAATTAATCAAATAATAATAATAATATTTGAGTGTATTCTCCGTTAAAACAGTGCCGATGTGATTATAATCTAAAATTTGGACTTAATAAAAATAAGAAATAAAAATATATATTTTGAGCATATGGAGCGGTATCGCCTTGCTCGACTGCTATGTAATAAGATAAGAAGTATTACAATAGTTGTGACAATTACAAATAATAATGAGAAGTCTAATTATATAATAATGTGTATTTAATAGTTTTATTTTTATTAATTAATATAAAAATAAAATATATAAATATATTTTATTGTGTAATTGGATTGATTTCGCACATTTAGTCCACCTAAAAATTTACCAAAAAAAGCAAAAAGAGAAATTGATATAAAATTTATATGATTCGGAGACAGGACAGAGAATTAATTTCTACTATGATGAACCACCAAACTTTAAAATACCAGTATTTTCTCGAACCGAATTAATATGAATTACATAAATGATTTAAAACCGGAAAAAACAATGCTTCACTTTATACCGCTTATGCACTTGAACTTTCTTTTCTTTCTTTTTTTTTTTTTTTTTTGAGTCGCATTGCAAATTTCTCGAATTAAATTGCGATTCAAATTTACCAAAATTCATGCCACGTCGACAAAAATAAATAAATAACAAGATATTTTCTGGTTCTTATCCTTTGTCCTTTGGTGTGTCCGCCAAGATATTTTGAGTGAACATTAATTAATGTAGATTAATTTCATCAATATCTATTGAACTTCACTTATATCACAATAAAATTATAAGATTTTTTTTGTCTCAAAAAAATTTTTAAATTATATTTTTATTTTATTAAAATTACCTACGACTAATTTTTAAATGAATAACCAAAAATTTAATACAACGGCGAGTCGAAAGTAATCTTAATAAAATAAAAAATACAATTCTGTTACTTTTTTTTTTTTTAATGAAAAGACGTTTTGTAATTATACCCGAATAAAATCAAAGTTAAATAATTATAAGTTAACCTACATGAACAAATAAGAAACTCGAAATAACAAATTCAAGGCTTGAAGACTGTAAGATTAATGTTCATTTTAATTATTTTAATGGGTTGTTTCTGGATGATAAGAATCTGTCTATAAGATTCTTCTCATATAGACACTGTTTATTGACTTCTTTTTTTTTTTTTTTTTTTTTGTACAGTCATGCAATGAGTTTCTTGAATAAATGACAATCCTTCGATGAAAAAAATATATAAAATAACTGTGAAGCTACCACATGGTCCTACCTAAATCTTTGCCATGAGGGAAGATATTTTTGCATACTAATTGAGGAGACCCACAAATTTGGTGGATGCATTAGCACTCTTTATTTATTATATAAACCCATTGCCATGCATGCAAAGATATTTGTGTACGAATTCATTTGATCCATTAGATTGGTGGATATGCCTTATCAGGTTTTATTTATTATATATGTTTATATATATTAAATACAGCACAAATTTTCTGAAAAAAAAAATTTTGTTGGAAATAAATTGTAAATTGAAAAATATTGATGTGTGGTTATATAATTTTATTTATTCAGATTTAAAATATATATAGTTGTTCGTGAAGTTTCAGAAATAAATTTAGGGACTCCATATGTTAATTTTTCAGTTCAATTACTATTTCACTCGCAGATAAAAATAAGCAGAAAAATAATGCTTCGCTGCCGACAATTTTCACACGTAAAATAATTTTAAAATATTATAATTTTTTACTTAATGAATTACGGGGTCCTTAATATACAAATTGAAGTTCAAAAAAATAATATTTGTTATTTTATATTGAAAAATATATAGACGATAATTATATAAAATATAATAAATATAAATATATGTCATATTTGTTTTAGGATTAATTTAAAGGAAATAATTTTAATATATTGTAATTTTTTACTCAAATGAGTTACAGGATCCATAATATACAAATTGAAGTTAAAAAAAATAATAATATTTACTATGTTGCAGTTTTTAGTATTTTATACTATTTTACATTAAAAAATAAATAGACAATAATTATGTAAAATATAATATTATAGATATAAATATATTTCATATATACAAATAAATATCATATTTGTCAACCAACGGGCAAGGAGTCGTTGCACATGCTTTAGCCAAAACTGCTCCCTCGTATGCTAGTCCGGTGGTTTAAGCCAAGAGTATTCTAATGATCTAAATCACAATAATTCAGTAATTTAAAATTTATTTATAAAACAAAAATATTCTAATTATGTAAATTGTAATAATTCAATACTTAAAAGATTATTTGTAACACAAAAGTATCTCAATTTTTATTTTGTTAATAAATACTGCTTTTATCTTTAATTACTAAAACTCGTTTGGTATTCTATTTAGAAAAAATATTTTTCGGAAAAAAAAAATTGTATTTCTATTTTTATTTTTTTAAATTTTGAAAATTGTTTTTAGTTATAAGCCTATAAAAAGATATTTTCCCTAGAAGCATATTTAAAAAAAAAATTCATAAAAAATTAAATTAAAAAAATTCAAAACCTACTTTTGAGATACTCAACAGCAATTTCAAACACCCCCTTAGTCTCCCTAACAGAAAATATAACATGAAATATCTAGATAAATTTTAATAAAAACAAAATTAGTTGTAATACTCAGGCAGCAAAATTGAAATTTATCTAATGTGGATATTTCATGTCACATTTATATTAGAGAGACTAATAATTAAAAACGGAAGTACTATTTAGTTACAAAATAAAAATTAAGATAATATTATGTTACAAATAATTTTTAAAATACTAAATTATTACAATTTATATAATTTAAATATTTTTATATTATAAATAATTTTTAAAATACTAAATTATTAGTAGTTATATAATTTGGATATCGTGGATGTAATTCATCCTAGGCCTAAGTTATGGGAAGTGGCTCCTCAGTTTGTTATAGATTAGATTTAAATGATAAGTATGATAATTTTTTTATTATTATCATTTAGGAAAATTATTATTACTTTATTGCTACATTTTCTCCAAAAATTTAATATTTTTCTATTATCCTATACACAATTATGAAAAGTAAAAAATAAATAAAAGAGATTCGTACACAAAACTTTCATTCCATAAGCGCATTTAAAATTTTATTTCCCGAAACAACACGTGCCAAAATTATTTCCACCGACTCCTCGTCTTTTTTCCTATTTTTTCTTTTTTCTTTTTCTCTTTTTTATTTTTCTCCACCACTGCCAACTCCGTACATCATTACTCCGATCATTTTCAAATTTAAACCACAACTAGTTTTTCACCTATTCATCACTTTAGTGACATTAATTTTTTTAAAATATGATAAAATTTATAAGATAAGCAAGGACAAAATCGGACGTTAGAACTACCCTCCTATTTTTTCTATTTTTCAATTTCATTTTGCAATTTTGATATCAATAATGGACTCAAATGATTAAAAAACCTTAGATTTAACAATTTAAGCTTCGAAAACTACCGTTTAGAGGCTAATTGGAAAACAAAAAATCAAGTATGAAACTGCCCTTTCCTTTTTTCCCATTTTCCGGCTTTTTTTCTCAAATCTAACACTAAAAATTGACTCAGAAGGTCAAAAAATTGGACTAGACAGTTTGAATTCTGAAAACTACTGTTTGAGAACTGACCAGGAATAATTCATTCACTCACTGTACATATAACTGACATATAATGTTTTCTGCAGAGATAAATTCAAACTGCATCATCTATTATAACTTGATTATATATAAGTTATTTATTAATTTATTTGGATCATATTGTCACCTCAAAATTTTAAAAAAAATTATACAATTGATCATAATTTGTTGTCATTGCAGTAATCTATGATAATATACACTTCGACTACCATATCAACAAATTGTTGTTAATTGTGTTGTTTTTCAAATTTTTGATGTAACAATATGATCCAAAAATAACATTAAATGGGCAAAAAAAACCGAAAAACCAATTGAGGGAACAATTTTAAAAAATTAGACAAATTAGAGGGTCTCCATACAATTTATACCTTTTTAAATGATATTTATGGGGGGTTTTGACAAATTTGATGCTTCTCATAATGCATCTCTTAGCTCGTGATTTTTAACGGCATTATTTGGTGAGATTAAAACAACTATTTCATCTAAATTGAACCCGATCCGAATATATAACTCTCCATCCCTAGTTTGAAGATTCAAAAAGATACCCAAACAAATTGAACTGAATTTGTCGGTTATCTGGCACACCTTTGAATGAGATTAATGTCTTCCTCTACTAAGTTACGATGGCTCATCATATATACTGGTGGCTAATTTATAGGCAGCGTTTCTAGAATGTCTCAATGGACATAGCACTGGCCTTCGGACTTGAAAGAAAATGATGCAGGCGTTAAAAATATTATCTCAATTGCCGACATCTTTATGATATATTAACTAGACCCTCTTTTTACAATTGTTTCAAATTGCATTTAGACTCGAAAATGAAACTGTAAAATGCAAAATGGAACAGGCAAAACATAAAATAATTTTATAAATTATTAAGGAAAAAAAGGGTCTCTCCAATCAAAATGGAGGTACATTTGTAATGTAAAGAGACTTATCTGTGTACTGAGTGATGACTGTATGGATAGGAACTCATTATTTGACTCGCAGTTACTGCTCCATGCAATACATCTTTTGATCCTTATTGCAATTCCCCAACAGGCGCCTCATTAAGCCACAGAAAATGAAGTCAATACAGCTTTGCACTTACACTCACCTGCTTCATAGCAAAGAAACATTTCATTTTCGCGGACATGAATAATTTAGATATGGAAATGTTTTGGACAGGAGGGAATGCAATACCTTGTAGGGTGTTGGGTTCAGCCTCCTCATGTGATCAGCCGCATTTGCTCAAGCTGCTTGATGCAACGCTCTCTAATTTCCTTCAGAGGCGGCAATACTTCTCTTACTTTACCTTCAAGAAACACATACTGTGTCAAACACTGTAAACTGAGTGTATTCCGCGACAAGCTGTTTTGATGGGCACTCATCAGTCTTCCTTGTAATATTCTATCATTAACGATTTTAATCTCAATCTCCACGCCTAACTGTTAAACAAAAACTGTTGCATATTTTGCAGGGATATATCTAGAGAACAATAATGTTCACTTATCCACAAGAGCTTTAATAATGTCTTTTGGAGATAAAGTGTTCAAGATATTCGGTATGAATCCTTTTTTGCATATCACAAAAACCCCACCTGAGCTCCCAGGCCAATAACACTTCAGAAGCTCCTCAACCTTCTGGGGGATCACATACGCTCTCTTGGATTCATTAAAAGGATGACGACAAAGTATCCTTTCTCCCATCTGAAAGTGCAGATAAATAATGAAAGAGACATTTTTCACAACTTCAATCCAATTGCAATAAATGGAGCAAGCAATAAGAAAGCTGCTGTGCTCTCAGCGTTCTCAAGAGAATAAAATTTTGCATTAGAGCATCCCCAATAATACTCCCTATTATATTATAAAAAATTCACTCCCCATTTTATTTTGTTTTGAAAATTGTGTGCACTTCAATAATATTTCCTATCTCACTCCCTATTTTAATTTTTTTTATTAATAAAACTAACTAGAAAGAAATGGAGAGAGAGAAAGAGACAAAAAAAGAAGAAAAGAGAAATAATAAAATATTACTTAAGAGCTCCTTTTAACTCTTAAATCTGAGGGAGAACATAAATATTAGGGAGTGAGATAAGTAAAAAGGAAAATATGGAGGCTGTTGGAAGACATAAAACTTCCTAAATATAGGTAAGGAGGAAAATAGGGAAGCTATTGAAGATGCTCTTTAACTCGCTAACAAAGAGGTTTGTGCTGCCATTTTAGTGAAATAACACAACACTGAACCAATATTAAATCCCATAATTTCATGCCTGAACCTGAAGTTTGGTTAATATAGCCCTATAAGCCTTGTGTATTCACCGGCGGCGAAGCATTGGACCACAAGCAACCCGTTAAGGAATTCATAGACGGATGAATTACCTTTGGAGATGGTTCATTTTCCCCGGTTATTATGTCCACCAAGGGGCATCCATCCTTGCCATATAATCTGTAACACCGTTTTTATATGGTATAGACACCTGGTACAGAGACAAGGAAAAAACATTAAAGAAAGAAAAAGAAATAAAAATGAAGTTGCTAAATTTTCTAGCCATTGTGATCGACCTTTGAAACATCTTCAGAAAGTTTGATACGAGGTTGGCTCTTTATCTCAACAAGCTTGAATACACAACCCAGAGCAGCTTGAGCATAGCAAGTGACAAGATAGGTTCCTATTCCAAATGCATCCACTTCACGGCCGTGTGTACAATAAATGAATCAAACCAACTAAGGTATTTAGATTCAAATGTGTAACTCTTATTGTTACCTAATCTTAATTTTTTTTATAAAAAAAAAATCAAGATTCATCTATATTGTCATGAAATTTTTTTTTTTTTGAATAGCATATATTTTGACTGTCATCTTTATTGCTGGATAATGAAACCGCTCATTCATACTACTGCATAAGAGCAAATCAAATAGAAGTGATTCCATCTACACAGGAAACGGCAATATTTTACAACACTTTTGCAACAAGATCAATAAATCACCATTTCATAAGTTTAATACTTCTCAATTAGATGAAAGCAAAAACAGCAAAAGAGACTCCCCCACCTCAAAAGAAAAGGGGAAGTATATATTCCGAGTATGAAGAATTTCACATTCAGGAAAGATTCTCTCTCAGGTTCTCACCTTTTGGAAGGAAAGGCTTGATGCTGTCTACAAATAGGTAACTGCACTGCAAGACTTATTAATGATTGACCAGTTAGTGCTTACAATAGTCACTGCTAACAAGCTCCTTACCATTAGCAGCAGGCATAAGCACCAGGAAAGATGTCAATCATGTTTTCAAATTCTTTTGTCTTCAACATATCCATACACAACAGATGTTATCGACTCACCACCTTCAATCGTGAAGTCTGAACTGACACAAATAGAATACTTTAGTTTTTCCTATAACATTCTCTCTAACACTTATCTATCTCCAATATATTTATTGTCATAATTTTTCGTTCAACAAAGTGAGATTAACACCTTCACCTAAACAGAGCAGAGTGTCCAGATACTTTTGCTGTCAGAGTCAAATGAAAACATTACTAGGCAGAACGTACAACATGTATGAGCAATCACAACCAACAGATATTGCTCTTAGATTCATAAATGCTTTAAGTAAGTCTTAAAGCAGCAAACACATGCAATTTGCTAAAAATACATTGGGTCAGAATGATTACCTGTTTGTTTAAAGCATCTAAAGTTTCCTCGTTGAGCTCATTACTGCCAGTAATACTTGTCTTTCCAAAACCAGGCACTCCAAATTCCTTCTCGATATCACAAAAGCACTTTCACGTCTCAGATGACAAATAGGCTAGGTCACCAGAGTCAAGCCTAATTCCCACAGCTTTGTAGCAGCACAGCACAACATTTAAACTCACTAATGAAAAATTAATTACAATTAAATGGACAAGATCACTGAAGTTACAAATAATTGGAACACTACAACAAAAGACTGAGACATGAATATTTAGCTAATGAGACAATGAGCAAAGTTGAATAGGTGGAACACGGAATGTGTAACATGCATGTTAAAAGTATTTCAAAGAGGATTCATCAACAAGAACAGAGATAGAATCAAAATGCATAGTTAATGTATCACGAGCTTAAAATAACAATAATTTGGACACTTACATTTAGCATCAAACCCAAGATAGTATTTGCATATTACAAATTCTGATCTTAATAATGGATCCTCGGTCGTAATTATCGAATTACAGCAGATGATTGAAGTATGCTTCTTGTCCATTAATCGATGACTTCTATTATCATGATGTAATTCAGCCTCATCAAACTTGAATAATTATTGCATAGAAGTAAACGAGCAAGAGAATACAGATAAAGGTAATCATCCAAATAAAATGTACAATAAATTGATTGAGATGATTATTGAATACATAATAGTCAAAAAGCAAAAAACTAGTAAACTCGCAAATCACCCCAGATCATTGAGTGCTAGAGCAACAGCACAGAAGTTGGGAATCCCACTCCTAATAACCTGAAAGATGGATAATAAGAGAGCGGTGTAAATGCATGGTTAATAGCTATACAAGACGACTGCTTAGAATAACTACATGGGTGGAAATAAGACAATCCACGCACACGGAGAGAAATATATATAAACAATCTTTCATATGTACTATATAGGGATTGACTCATGGAAACTATCATTGTTACAGACCTATTTACTTGATTAGTTCCTAAATTCATAAATGGACATATGATTTAACAACATAATATATTAAAGTCGCACGTGGGCGTTTTGATGATATAAACTTTACTAGATTTATAATTTTACATCATGCCATATTTCACTTCTCTTTTGAGAATTGACAAGTAGATGTATTGAAATCACATTATTCATCCACAGAAACAAAGCTGAGCACCCTAAGTATGAAATATACTTGTGCATTTATCTTGCATGAAGATTCGCGAGAGAGAATTTATATAAAATTTAAATTTTGCATATCAACTCTAATCTACAGCATTATATTCAGAAAATCTTATATAGGAAACAGAAATAGAAGCCAAGGCAGTAGGCCCATCCATACAATGAAGAAATACAGGTTGATATGCAAAATGTCCACTCACATCATATGTATCTACAAGAGCCAGAAAATTGTTTGGAAATGCCAGAGCATATGAGGTGAAAGCTGCTAGCTCACTCTGATTGGTCTCACCAAAAATTCCACGTAATGAATTCGACCGCTACATATGATATACAATATTAACAAACTGAGAAGGAGGATAACTAAAAGGACTAGACGGGGGAAAAATGCAAAATAAAATGATAAAGGAAGCATGACATTTGTACTTTGAGGATCAAGTCACAATTCACATGAAGGAAAATTACCATTTACCCTTGAGGTTTAAAAATTATACGATTTGCCTCTTCTGTTTTATCTCCGTTAAACTTTGTAATCCTTCTGTTAAATTTTAATATATTTACCATTAGTCAAAAAAAATATTCTCTTTCACTTAAAAGGGGTACTAGTACAATAGATCAAACTTGTTGGGGGAGTCTAGTGCAATTGATCAAACTTGTTGGGGGAATCTAGTGCAATAGATCAAACTTGTTGCGGGAGTCTAGTACAATAGGCTAAACTTCAGAGGGTAAATAGTAAGTTTTTTTTGTCATTTCACCATAATCTAACGTCTTTTTAATGAAAAATATAACGGAATGACGTATTAGTAGATATGATAAAACTGAAGGGGCAAATCGTATAATTTTTAAACCTCAAGGAGTAATAGTGTATTATTTCAAACCTTAGGGGGTAAATAGTAATTTTCCCTTCACATAATTAGCTAGCAATAAAATTATGGAACTTCTGAATCTATTAACTAAATGCAAAGTGGATTAAGGTGTCTTATGTAAAACTCTTGAAGTTTGCACACATTCTCTAGCACAAAAGAAAAAAGGAACATCTCTTTTTTAAACTGAAATGTCTAAAATCAATGTATGAGTCCCATTGCCATCAAAATTAATACGATAGAAGACAAATTTGCTAAAATTATGTTTACAAGAATTCTAAGCCACATCACTTGCAGAACAATGTGATGCCTTCAAGAATGTTATGGTATGCATTTGTAAGGACTAAGATATCAAAATTAAAACCGTAGGAGCTACAACTTGCCATTTTCACAACATTATATTCATGAGAGAGGCAGGACAAATAAATGGCACAGCACTACTTGGTTTGCAATGGGCAAACAAATTTTATCTGTAGTAGTGAATTAGCTTAGTCATCTCTAGCTACAAACCATATCTTAGTGCAATATAAGACACCTGAATTTTGCTCAACCATGTCTGTACCAAACTGACAAAATTCTCACAGCTACTTGAACCATCAGAGCTTTGGAGTGATTTGTCTACAATCTCATCAAGGCTCTGCAAATGAAGGGATAACTCGGGCAGTAGATTAATTGAATCCAAAGCAAATAAATAATATCATAAACTACAAAATGTATTACACAAGCAGACATGAAAACGTTCACTAGACACGAAGCAACAAAAGTATAAAAAGGAAATGAAAAATTGCATTACATGTGCAGACATGCCTTGCATGAAGAAAGTTAACAGCAACAGCTTCATTTTTTGAGAAGCACGAAAAGAAAATAGTCATATAATGAAGTTACAATTAGATAAATAGAACTGTCATGATAATATAAGCACATTGATTAAAAACCCACATGCTACTTCAAAGCACATACAGATAATATACATCAATTTACATTATTGCTATGAAATTAGTCATCATGAATGACATGAAAACAAAAATAGATTTCTCTAGTTGCTTATGAGGATTACCAACCATATATGAGCTAACAAAAGCATGGGAATGTGTACCACAAAGAGGTATCCCAAATAACCTCCTAGCTTACATTGCTGCCAAAGCATAAAAAAATGCTGGTTAGATATGCGAATTCCAGACCAAGAACATAAAGATTAATACTCCGCTCCATTCACTTTTAAGTGTCATTTTATAAGAAAACTGTTTGTGCCACTTTAAGCATTAATTATTTCTTTTCCAGTTTTACCCTTGCCTTGTTATCTCCACTACATTTTATACATTTCTTATCACATTTTTCTATCTTAATTAATAAAAGATCAATTTAGTCCATTACAAGTATATTTTTATAAGTTATAACTTAAGTTGTTTAATCATTTTCTTAATCCTCATGCAATTACCTTAAAAGACGCTTAAAAGGGAATGGAGAGAGCCTATGATTGTTAAATTCCAAAGGGCACAGATTATCCTAAAAGTTGGTACTAGTATCTTTGCTATGATTATCTACTCAGTATATTGAAAATCAAAATCACAAGAATGAAACTGTTGATGTAAGAACAATTCCTTTTTATTTTTATAATGAAGCTTATAGAATTAAGTAAAAAAGCACCCCCAAGATTGCCAATCCATGCACAAGCAAACTAAGGATGTATAGAAAACTCCGATCTGAAACAACAATGTCAAACTCTACCAATTAAGAAAGCAAACGGGTGCCAGTCCAGTGGTTTAAAATAGGAAATTAAACAGGACGAAACTCCAACAATCTTGAGATATCACTTTGCCAACACCAAACAAATCACCAATAATATTAATGACTTGCAATATCGACAGGTTATCTTTCCTTTTCATAAATGCTGCTAAAAACTAAATTCTTTGGTTGAAAAAAAAAATGGTTTTATTTTTTTCCAATTCTTTCCTAGGATAACAGTCAAAACAATGGTTTTACCATCCCAAACCTAGCCTTATATAGCCCAACAAATTAAAGACACTCAAATGCATAATTTTAATTAAACAATAAAGATTTTACTGTGGTAAGAAACTCAAATTTTTACTAAATTTTTGACCTCATGTAATTGATTATTCATAAAAACCAATAAGTTTCTATATGGAAAAGTATAGCTAGGAGCCTAGAAGTCAATTATTATGACATAGATTAGAAGGAACACTAGAAAAGTATACCAGTACTAATTACTGATAAAATCCATCTAATGGAAGTAATGATCAAAACATAAAGCCAGATATTTTGCCAGATATTACCTTGTTGCAGCAAATCCTCCAATATAGCTATACTTTGATGCCCCTATTCCACCATCCAGACCCTGTATGTAAAAATAAAGAGATCCTTTTTATAAACAGAACACAGAACTACACTAGATGAGTAAAAGATAATTGCAAATAGAATAGCATTTGGCAACCTAAGCTCGTCTAAGTCCGAATTCTAGTAGCATTTTCGACTTTCCTGCAATAAATCTATGTCTTGCTGCATTTGTTGCCACTAGTGAGGCATAATTAACAAGATTCAGCAATGGAATTTCCAGCAATCGAACCACCTAAAAAACAGAAGCATTATGATTGATTTCAATGTCTTAATGCTCTAATATTACAGGGGTGTTTGAAATTGCTATTAAGTGTCCTAAAAGCAAATTTTGAATTTTTTTTATTTAATTGACTGATTTTTTTAATTTTTTATAAACTACTTTTTCCAAACCTATTTTTAGGAAAAACATCTATTTACCTGCTTCTACCAAAAGCAGTTTTCAAAACTAAAAAAAAAATTAAAAATACGAAATTTTTTCCAAAAAGCGTTTTTCTAAAACTTAATGCCAAACAGAGCCTACATAAGAGATATAAAATTCACAATAACAGAATACTAATATCCATTAATACATCCAGAAATACAGGACGATAAAAAGAAGATTATATTGTTACCCACAGCAATTCGTCCTTCAATTCTTAGCAGGGGAACATTTGGGAAGACAACTGATCCCTCTGAAACAGCATATAATTCAACTTCGGAACAGTCAATTCCTCTAAGATACTCACAGAAGCCATCCTATATTTAACAGCAAACACTACTTAGACAGCCAATTATCTGTCAGAAATTTACTTTAAAAAATTAACAGTAAGGCAATACCTTATGAACACATTTTGGACTATCATTAGACATAGTTGTTAAAGGCGCAACCGAGGCTCAAGGCTCACCAGGTTTCAACCTCAGTGCCTTGAAAACCCAAAAGCGGGCGCTGTCACAAAGGCGCGCGTCTTGGTGCGCTTTGAGCCTAAGGCGAGGTGCGCCTTGGTGCGCCTTTGTGACATTAGTTAAATATTTGTATTTTTTTTTTTGTTTTTAGAGTCAAAATCTAAACCATTGATTATAAATTGAAAAGAACTTTTAGTATGTCTTACCACACCTAATTATTTCCAAAACAAACAATAAAAAAAAAAAGTTAGGGCAAAAAAAACATATGTTTCAGTCTCTACAAAGATAATTTGAATAATACAATTTAGGCGCAAAACCAATTGTGTTTTGCTATGATAATTCATAATTGATAAGTGTTAGAATTTGTTAAATACAATATTAGTAAGCTTAGGATCCTTGTGTGTTTAGTAAGCGTAGAAGCCTTGTGTTTAGGATATCAAACCTTAATTAAGTTTTTTTTTCTCTGTGTATGTGTTTCTATTTTGTTGTTATAATTTATGTGTTTTGAGTTTTAATATTTATAATATTATATCACTTTGTAGTCTAATAATAAAATTTATAATTTTTTTCAATTATTTTTTATTTTTGCGCCTCATGTCGCTCAGGCGCATGCCTGCACCTTGCGCCTAGGCTCCAGGACCCCTTAGCGCCTTAATGCGCCTTGCGTCTTTAATAACTATGTCATTAGAGAGAATAATAATAAGCACAAAACATTTTTCAATTAAAGCAGTTCACATCATTGCCAATCAAAAAATGGGTAGCAAGTGCAGAGAACAAGAACAATGGGCATAAACCTACTTGTGGTCAGTTCTTTTCAAGCGATATTAACAAATTAGGAAAATTTTCATATAGCAAGAAACGTGGATTAGGAGTCTAGGACTAATGTTATGCACAATGCATAACTTCAATGTCATAATATCACATTTATCAGAGAACAGATACATATTTACACATCAGATTGATAGTATCAAAAAAATTTGAAAATGTCATTTATAAGATTGATTGTCAGAAATGTGAATCCTAGAATTACAAGTGGATTTTAAGGATTAGATGAGAAAATATAAAGATTGGCATAGCTGGAGTCTAGTTCATAATTTTAAGTTAAAATGTCTATGATTATGATCATAACAAATCAAATTTACAATAACAGCAAGGCCTGACTTCTTTCTATTGGCAGATTCGTATGTTGCTAAAACTATGCATTTATTTTCGTTCTTCTCAGACTTAAAAATGCATATTAAAGACCCTGTCCAAATAACGTATTCCAGAAAATGTATGACAATCTAGAGATGAATATAAAACCAAACGTGACCATAGCATGATTAATAAAATGCTTTCATTTACCTCGCAAGAACCAAGCAAAGTTTGACGGATGAAAGTGATTTCTTTCGTCCGTGAATTTGAAATTAGCGTCTAATCCAGCAAAGACTTTATACTCACCACCGAATGGATTCTTCCGAAAATATAAATCAAACCTGATAAAGAAAACAATAAAAAAAACTACAGAAAATTCTCATTAAACAGATAGTAAGTGATAGTAAACCTTTAAATTTTTATATAGTATAATATCATCAACACTAACCGTTTCGCATAACTAAAAAAAGGATTAACCGCCGAAACTGAACTTCTTCATTATTGTCATCTCTTCGATTTTCTCAGCAACCAAACAATAAATAAATAAATACTCACACAGCTCGCTCTTGATGCTTGCCGGCTTTCCAGTAAGCATAAGCCATGGTAAACTGATAAAGATCCGTTAACAGAGGCGTAACCATAGAGTTGGTAGGCCCATCAGGAATCCGACACGAATCACAAGATGACTGCTTCCCATTCGGACCACTGGCTTTCACCTCCATTCTCCTTGTAGAGCTATCTATCTGGTGAATCCAAAAAATTGGCCGTGAAATTTGTAGCGCTTATTAGCTTAGCTACTGATATTTATACATAATAAGAGTGATAAAAGCAGAAAAGAAGTGAGCGTGAGGAAGAAGACTTCGGCTCAGGGGAAAAAAAAGTGTCAAAAACGAAGCGAGAAAGGAATTCGTTGGAGAATAACAAGAAGAAAGAAACAGAGATGTGAATCGGAAAAACGAATTGAAAATTGGAATTATTTCTGCTCAGCTTTGCTATATAGCTCGCTTGCTCTCCCGCCTGACCACATTAATATTTTATGTTTTTTCCAATAAATAAAAAATAATAATTATAATAATTTTCTTTATGAAATCATCAAATTTTAAAAATATTTCTCTTGAAAAAAAATATTAAAATATTTTTCTATGATCGTATTAACTTCTATATAATTAGTGAAAATTCGTAAGTTTGCTTTAAACACAAATAGCAAATGACAAAAACTTATATTTGTAATGGCATTTTTTGTCAACAAAATTTATTTAGTTGTTTTTATAAAATTTATTTGTAAACTACATCTATTTTTTTAGAATTTAATTTTAATTATAAACCAATTCTATAAATTTAGTGGAAAATACCCCACATATAGATTTCTTTTTTTTTTGTCTTAATGTATTTTTACTCCCTTTATTTTCTGCAATTTTTTACTCTTTTCTCATAATTTATAATATTTTTATGCTTCTTATGAATAAATGAGAATTTTATTTTTCACATTCCCGTTACACTTTAGCTAATAAATCTTTAATCGCATATGTGTAACCAATTCAATTTTCAGTTTTTAGAATTTCATAACAAAATCATTAGTCATTAAAATTTATCAAAAGATATATTTAATATATATTTATAATATATATATATATTACTCATGTACATAAAAAAATATATGCAAATTATATATTATTTGTATTATATATATAATATTTTATGTATATATAACGTATATATTTTAACTCAAATTTTATGTATGTATAATGTATGATATATGGAAATAAAATATTGTGAAATAATAAAATTAGAGTTGTATATCATATATAAAGTAATTTTTTTTGAATGAGAAGATTGATACAATCAAAAAATTTAATTTTAATAGGAGAGTTGTAAATATTGTGGAGGATAATATTTTCAAAAGCATATTTTTGAAACATATAATTATGTTAAGAAAATATTTTTAATAATTTTTGAATTATGATATAAAAATATTGTAGTGGATTGAGAAAGTGTGGATTGTATATTTGTGTCCAATTCTCTTGAAATTTGGACTTCACCGTGCTGGTTCAAAGCTTATTTTCTTTTGGGCCTGCCTTTTCTCTTTGATATCCTTAATCATGACGATTAGGAATTAGGGTTTTCGGTTTATAATCTCCGCAAAATAAGGTGTCGCTGAAGGACTGAAGGGTTTTAAGGTTAATCTCTTGGTTCGATTGACGAAAATCAATGGCGTCTAAGGTTTCGCTGAAGAGCAAAGGAAAGAGCAGCGGCGGCAAGGGAACGAAAGGCATCGGTGAGAAGTCGACCGCACAGTGCTTGAAGGAGTGGAGCAATTGGGCCATGAAGAAGGCTAAAGTCGTTACTCATTATGGATTCATTCCACTTGTGATCATCATAGGCATGAACTCCGAGCCCAAGCCCCAGCTTTACCAGCTCCTAGCTCCTGTCTGATCCAATAACTTGCATGCCCACATCGTGGTGTACCTTATTATCTTCTGGATCGATGCCTATTTGTCGAATCTACATCGATTGCCGAGGGTTTTATTTGATTTAGGAGATGTAAGTTTTATGGATTTTGAGAGAGTTTATGGATGAATTAATTAGCATAATATGTGAAAAGTTGTAATCTTTTCTGTGGATTTTAAATTTTTAGTTCAATACTGCATACTATAATCATGGTTTCGTTCGTCGATCGGTTTATTAGGGTTTTAAGATTTCTCCTGGCCATTTCATTGTGCTGTTCCTTTTGCAAAGCAGTATTTCCGTTTGACTTCAATTTTGTGAATCACGAATCGTTTGTTACTGGCTGTTAGTTTTTTATTCATGATTGTGGAATTCACATTTTATCAATAACCTTTATCTTTTATATATTTCTATATGAATTTGGTTCATAGATTGTTGGTGATCAATGCAACTGTTAGTGCTCTTCATGGTAGCTGGGAGATAGGTTCTCTGTTATGGATATAAGAGAAATAAAAAAGACACAGATTTTGTAACCCATCTCATGCAATTTGTGAATTTGATATCTTGGTTGTTACTAATATTTGATAAATTGGCATTTTGAAGGTAAACCCCCCACCTACCTTTTTGTGTTTAGAAAGGAAAGTTTCTCTAAACCATATATTAAATTTAATTTTGTTTCATTGGCTTTTGATGATCATTCCAACTAAGTGTCACTTTATTTGCATGAAAGATGATAGCTGAGACCCTATTAACCATATTGCAAAACAGTCTATAAGAGTGGCAGCATGCTGTCGTTACCTGTAAGTAGTAATGAGAACGGAAAGGTATTGATATCTGATAACTTGTTTTCTGTGAGGTTAATTTCACTTTGAATTGCATTAATGCTGTTCCCTATATCTTTCAGATCTGATTCTGGTATTTTAAATAACTCCACTGAACACAACTAAACTTCAATCCTTATCTAGTTGGTTTGGGTATCTGGGATTCTGCTTTCAGGTTGAGTTAGGGCCACATTGGCTGAGAGTTCTGAAACTGTTAAGCTGGTCCAAAGTCATCCCGGGTTTACCTCTGTCTACTCCACCCTATTTCCTTGTTTACTCGTCTTTGTTCCACGGCTTCATGCCATAATTCCTTATTATGATTTTTGTTTATGTGGTATTTCTCATGAATCTTGATTCTTATTTGACTTGTCCATGTATTGATTCCTTTCATTAATAATGCCTATTGTTGTATAATTTTGCCTTTCAGCTAAAATTCATCTATCTCAGCTAGTAAATTGATAGATGAATATACTTCCTGAAAATGATACCTGTGTTTTCTCCTCCAGACAGCAGATTTTTTGTTTAAGTTGGAAAGGTTGGAAATACCTGGATGTACAATAATATCTTTCAACTTTTTTCTTGAAGCTTACTTCAGAATTTATCAATGGTATTAGGTGATAGAGCATTGTGATTTTGGTTTTCTGTTTCCTTCTCATTGCATAAAGCATGTTGCTCTTCTTCTTTTTTTTTATGACCTCTTGCTTGTAATACCACTGCTGCCTTTTGGTTCTTCTGGAGTTCTCAGCTTTTGACATGCTATCAGTTTGATGGTTTATTCGAAGTCGTATCAGTGGGTTTAAGCAGGGGACTTGCAGCTTCTTTACACTGTTGGCAACGGCATTAGCTTTTTTCCCGAGTTTATGTTTGTTTGTCTGTCAAATTTCGCTTCCATGTTTCTGCACTTGGCAGTATAAGAGGGCCCTCTGTAGTGGAAGCTAAATTAACACGCTTCGTTTGTTTAAATTACATTCTCTATGTTGAATTCTCTTCCTTATTCGACATTTACCTTGTGGACTATACAATTGGTTTTCAATTTATATGCCTGAGGAGTACTCTATGGAGGTGATCACTTGGAATGAGACATCAATTTTTCTTCATCAGTATTACAGGTGACATCTAGTTTAACACCCAACAAAGGAATCTTGATATGTGTTTCAGATTTTAAAATTGAAATTAGGTAGGATAGATTGATGAACATGTTTCTCTCTTTATAGGTTCGTAGGGTCGGCTTTCCCGTTTACCCACAACGGAGGAGCCGCCCCCACCAGGCAGGCGGCCACGGGTCATAACGCACTCTTCGCACAACAAATCCACTTTAAAGTCGACTTATTCGCTCGGCCAATCCTCGGAATGTGTACGAGATACCATAAGGGCCCAATATCTCAATAGCACCTTTGTCTAAAGCTCCGAATGAGACTTCATATGCGAAACGCAGGAAGGATCTGACTATAAAGTCATTCAAAAATTCTGATTTTTATGTATGGAGAATTCTTTAATATCTTGTTTATTCGCAATAAAATATTTTTTTTGTGCTGCAATAGAAAAAACATACTTTTTTGGAGAGAGACTATTTCACTAATCGAGTCACAAGTATTTAATATATTCATATCTCATAATTTTCCATAAAGTGGTTACAAAAGGCATAAGTTGTACAAATTTTTCCATTTTCCAATTCAATCCGATCCATTTGTTTGTAGAGCTATTTATTCCATCGCAAACATTTCTAGAATATCTATAGCAAAGAGATAAATAGTCAATTTTAAAAGAATTTATTGTTAATCTATGAATCTATCTAAATCAGATTGGAATCTCAAATTCAAAAAAGTGGATTTGTAGAGGTAGCTGTGCAGCAAGAAGCCTCCTCCTCGGGTTCTCTAGACACCATCCATATATGCAAGCAACTGCTTTCCAATTCCCATATACATAATGCTATAGTTTCTGACAATTGATGAAGCAAAACGCCCATTAATTTGATTGCAATCATGGTAATGATTAACTCCCACGAATAAATTTGTCACAACACAAGCTTAATTTATATGCAATGAATCTCATTGTTTTAGTCAAATTAATATTTCATTGAAGCAATGAATTCATTGGTTGAAATAAGAATTCCAAATCCTTTTCACTGTAACTGGTTATTTAATCTTATGTTAAGGGAAATTCTTGTCTACTTTACTAAATTAATGCAATCAGTATAAGTATTTAATTATTTTATTTATATTAATTAATATAAATTCAATAATTAATATATATATATATATTATAGTTTAATTTAATTAGTGTATGGATAATAAAGCTGAATTTTGTTAAATTTGTGGATGACAATTAATTGGAACTTCCCAATGAATAACCCGCATTATTTTACCATAAAATACCTGTCGTCTTCTACTTGTTGTAGGAATATTTATCTGCTGATATTTCGTTCTCTGTCTATTCACCAACTCACCTGCTACTGCAGCCTTTGTTGACTCAAGAGACTGCTAATAATTCAGGGTTTGAATTGTCTTCAACTTGTATTGAATCCAATTCATAAATAAATAAAATTAAACAATATAGAACTGGTAGTGGTATTGGATCTTAATGGTTAACGTAAATTACTGTTTGATTGCTTATAGATAATGATTCTTTGTTAATATTTTACTTTTTTTTCTTTTCAAAAAAGTTATATTAATTAAAAATTTATATAAATTTTAAAAAAATTTAGATAAAAAGTATAATAAATAGTATAGTATTATTGAAATACACATAATTTTTATAATATAATAAAAAGAAATTAAAGAGGAAATACTCTTATCAAAAAAGTGGTAAAAAGGCCATAGGCAAATCAAAGATTAAAGTTGAGACAATTATTAATTATTAAAAGATTTGCTCGTATCTTCAAAAAGGAAAAAAAAAAACTGCTCATAAGTCTAGATTGCAATAACCCAACAGCATAAAGAAATTTATCTCCTTTTAACAGTCGAATTCACAGTCTCAGATTTGAGATTTCCTTTTTACCAAAAAAAAATATATATATATATATATTGCTCATAAAAGATTATATATAATACCCACACTCGGTCAATGATATTGGTTGAGTCTTTCCAAATTTTTTTTATCTTATTTTAGTTATCTAGACTAGTCTGAAGCCACTCACTCAAGCACTCTCTCTCGTATTTTAAATATATTTTATACCTAAAATTCAAATTTTAGATCTCTAATTAAAGGAAAAAGACGTTTACCATCCTTTCTAACTCTATCATATCTTTAGAGCAACTCTAATTATATTTTTATTTCACTTTTTACTCATATTTTGGGGTTATATATTATTCAATAACTTTTTAAAATATTTAATAGTGGCATTTTCTTTATTTAAACTTAATAGCAACTAATATTACTTTGTGAATATTTTAGACCAAATGTAAAAATTAGTGTTTGAACTATATTTTATGAAGTGAGTCACTTTTTCAATTTTAATTCAGTGCAATTAAATCTTAGAACTTTAAAATAAGTGCAAATTAGCCACTGAATTAGATTCTATGAAACGATTTATCCTCTTATTAAACCGAATTGGCTCAATAGTTCTGAATTAATAGTGCTAACAGAACAATAGTCAAGGGGTTTAATTGCACCAATTTTAAATTTCGATGACTTAATTATACTGAGTCAAAATTGATGAAATGACTCGCTTCATAAAATATATGGTTTAAGAGCTAATTTGCACATTTAGCTAATATTTTATTATTTCTCTTTCGTTAATTTTCAATAAAGTTGTATAAATAAAAAAATTTATATTAATTTTAAAAAAATTATATTAATAAAAAAATTTAGAATAGAGCTGGAATGGGAATAATTTTTAAAATAAATTAAAATAGAATGTTAAAGTGATTCAAAAGCATTTTAGATTTATTATTATTATTATTAATTATTATTTTTGGGGCTTTCTGTTTTTTCTTAGCAAGTTTTGACATTTTGATGCTAAAACCGCGTCGTACAAGATTATGGGTCAGTATCAGTAGTTGGTGGGATTAAAATCCCCCGCAGTGAATAAAACTCAAACCAGAAAATGTCACTGGCATTAACCGCGTAAAATTGAAACATAAAGAACTTAAACAAAAACGATCTCGAAAAGTTAAGAAGCCTAAGAATGCATTTTGGCAGAAAAAAAAAAACAAAAAGGAAAAGATATTTGTGTTGAAACTGATGCAGTTTACTTGCGGCCACTTAGATTACTTAGTATACTAAGCAAGAGATTAATCATTATTCAATGGGTGACCATGAGGATTAAAATTGATTAATATCAGTTTTTTATTCTAATTTTCAGCCAGAAACTTGGAAAATTCCATGAGATTAGGTGTTGTGTGTGGCCAGTTCAATGAAAGAAAAATAAAATCACTGCAGTTGGTCAAATAGTGCATACTGAATACTGTATAGGCGCACTGAAATTTCCTCGTGTACTTTTTCCCTTTTCTCGTGTTTAATACGGTTTTCAAAACATGTTAGGTAAGCTCTAAAAAATGGATCCGACTACTCTCTCAAAAGTTTTAAAATAGTAAAATTTAAATTCAAAATTTTTATATAAATTAGAAGAATTTCTAGAGAATTTATAATATAGATTTTTCCTTTTTAATATCATGAAGTGTCCACTTGTGGTTCAGCTTTCTAGTCTTCTATTCTTTTTCTTTTTTTCCTTTTACTTTTCAAAAAATAAATAAAATAAAATAATGGATATATATTATAGCTACTCATACCAACTACATTACCCACTTTATAAATTGAGTGATCTATCTACTCTACCAATCCACATAATTGAGAATAAATAAGATTGTTAGGATATAATTAGTTAGCAGTAATGGCTCCAGGTCAGGGACAGCAGCAATATGGCCAAAACCAGGAAGGCGGCCACACAAATCTTACACAGAGTCTTGCTATTTACAAGGCAAGAATTTAAAAAATAAAAATTGCTTTAGTCTGAAGTAATAATTATTGTGTTAAATTATGATTATTGTTCCTGAATTATACATTGTTTGATCTTTTTTCAGGATATATTTGAAACTGAGGAGCCTGAATCTCAGGAGCAGCAAAACCCATTCCCACTAAGTCTCTTACAAAACGATGCCCTTTATCAGGTTCGAACACGCAGTCTCACAGTCTAAAGAGAATTTCTATACAAGTTTACTGAATTTGTTATATAATTTTGGCAGTATATACTAGAAACTAATGTATATCCAAGGGAGCCTGAAGCATTGAAGGAGCTCAGGGAATTGACAGCAAACCATCCATGGTAATTGAAGAAATTTCAGTGCCCTGATATATATATATATTTGAGAAATATTTCTTTAATTTTGCACTATGGTTTAGTAAGTAAGATTGAATTATTTGATTTTGAATAAATTAAACAGGAACATTATGACAACTTCAGCTGATGAAGGGCAATTGCTGAGCATGCTGCTAAAGCTGATTAATGCCAAGAACACCATGGAAATTGGTGTTTACACTGGTTACTCTCTTCTTGCCACTGCTCTTGCTCTTCCTCGTGATGGCAAGGTAATTTCGTCATTGTCAGCAAGTGAATCATACCTCCACAACAAAATAACAATGTAGAGTTGATTGTTTCAGATATTGGCCATGGACATCAATCGCCAGAACTACGAATTGGGTCTACCGGTGATTGAAAAAGCTGGCGTTGCTCACAAGATTGATTTTAGAGAAGGCCCTGCTCTTCCTGTTCTTGATCAGTTGATCCAAGATGTAAGCAAATATTAATCTCCTCAAGTAATAGCAGTGAAATATCGAATTTAAAAATGCAGTTAGACCCTTTTACCGGAAAAATCAAACTTCTTAGCTAATTCAATTATTTTAAAAATTTGCAGGGAAAATACCATGGGACATTTGATTTTATTTTTGTGGATGCCGACAAGGACAATTACCAGAACTACCATAAGAGGACCATTGAGCTCGTGAAGGTCGGGGGAATTATAGCCTATGACAACACCCTGTGGTATGGGTCTGTGGTGGCCCCACCTGATGCTCCTCTCACGAAGGCTGTGAGGCTTTATAGGGATCATGTTGTGAAATTCAACAAGGCCGTGGCTGCAGATCCAAGGATCGAGATTTGCCAGCTCCCTGTTGGTGATGGAATTACTCTCTGCTGCCGGATTAGCTGATCATACTCTCGAAAATAAATCCTTCCGAAATAAACAAAATGTTGGGTTTTACTTTTCTATGCTTCTTTATGCTCAAAGCTCAATCAAATCGAGTTAATATCAAACCGATCATGAAAGTTATTATTTATAAATAGTTTATTATTGGCTCGATGTATGAATGAATATATGAATATGATATAAAAGAAACCAAATTTTTGTGATCAATCATAAATTTTAATTTATTGGTATTAATATTTATTTAATGTAAGATTTACAAGTTACTGAAACAAAATTGTATTTGGATTAGAATCCATTAAAAGAAGGGGAAAATATCATTTATTTCTGAAATTTGATATATTATACTAATATTATTTAAAATTTAAAAATTATATGATTTGTCATATTTATTTTATTATAGTCTACTAATATACCTTCTTGTTATATTTTCTATTAGAAATATATTATATTATAGTGAAATGACAAAAAAAAAATTATTATTTACCTCATGTAGTTGACCAATTGTGCTAATAACTCCTATAAGTTGGACATATTATATTAATACTCTTTTAAAATTTAATATATTGTACTAGTTGTTGGAAAAAAAATGTGCTTATGAGCCATTTTGAGAGGATTATTCGGGTGGGTCCCACAACTCGGTTTTGGGAAAAAGACCCGGATATATGTTCCTTGACATGAGGACTATGAATTAATATATTCATATGCTCAAAATGGAAAATGTGTGAATAGAAATTGAAGCT